>BLKM01000854.1:168862-210198 GCA_013340265.1 Coptotermes formosanus
TGCCACCCTCTTTCAAATCCCTGGCAACCATCCAACCAAATTTTCCCCTCTCAATTAAGAAGACTATGTGCTCCTAGAGCAGTAGTCTTTAGCATAACATGTCCCTGTCACAAACCGAGACTATAAACCGTTAGCCTAAGCATAGTCCCCGTAACAGTTTAAGGTGTCCGCTACTGAGCCCAGCGATTGGATAAAACGCAGGAACGGCTAATCAGACCAACGGACGTCGACTTGCACTTCGCACAAATATCCGAACTTGGTTGGTTGTTTGGCCAGTAATAGCAGTCTGCTACACAGCCGTACAGAAGGTGCCAGTTTCTTAGATTGTCGTTATATTTCACATACATTCCCTCTCCTGACTTAGACACTTAGTCTACCTTGTAACACCTGCCATACGTATGCCTATTCATATAGGTGTAACTTGGGAGGGGGGTAAATGCCAATCAATATCTTTATACTTGATAGTAGTTTTTTTTGCCACTGAGTTGAAAAGGGGAAAATAAAAATATGTTTTGCAAACTACCGTGTAGGTTGTGTACATACAGAAGAAAATCAAAAACCTGCATTCAGACAGATCTTACCTCTCTCCCTAACTTGACTGCTTCATGAATTAAGAGTTCCTACCTAAAACCCATGGTCGATTTTGGCTCCCCCCGAGAGTGATTAGCAAAGTTACACCCAAGCACATCCACATACTAACTTTCATAATGACACACTGTTATTAGAAGAAACAATTCATAGCCAATTCAGAGCTGATATTACAAAATCACAATGAGCTGCTAAAATTTTACAGCTTAGTTTTAATTTTTTCATCCCATTGTGCAAGTATTCGAACGAATAAGTACTACTTAATGTGAAACCAGTATTGCATTTCACAGTACATTTGGCTGTCAAGGTTCTTCCGATGCTAGTGCTTCCAATTTGTGGCCCACTTGATCCCTGTGTGTGATATGTCTGAGATTTCAGCAAAAAGGTATTACCGAATTTACTACCTCACCACCTGCCGGCATCTACCTTTTTGTAATGGGTTGCTTGCTATCTGCCACTGAAATGAAATTTTATTTCCCACTTCTTCTGATAGCTTCAGTGAACTTCAAGACGTATTAATTAATGATTAAAATAAAAATTTACGGAGCCTGTGCACATATGTTGTTCTGATAATGTGGGGAATTATAAAACTTTCATGTTCTTGATCTGTGGAAACTTGTATTTTCTTTCCTGTTTGTTTAATTATGTCAATTTTTGGACAACGTATAGCATTGGGTGGTGAGATGGATTTTAACTGGATTTTAACCATGGTTTTACGCAACACATAGAGTGAGTTAATTCATGTCTTGCTTGATTCTGCAGTCCCACTGATGATGGCACACGTGACACTTTACGTGTTTGGAACAAACAAGTTACGACCCAATGCTTTTGAAGTGAGACGCCTTAACCTTTTAAAGCCTAGCGGTAACTTTACATACCACCAGGTTTAACATTAAAAAATTCTACGTGGTGCCCACATTGCGTTTGTGTGTTTTGTACGGATCTCAGAACAAACAGCAACTTTTGCCTTATAAAACATTAAGAGACTGGTTTTTATAACCGAAGTGGACAGTGTTTACAGCGCGGTACGCACTGAGTCCTTATATAAAAGAGATACGCTTCGTCTTTAAAGGGTTAATGGAGTGAGTACTGGAATAATTCATTGGGACGATGCGGCTGTTCTTTCCCAGTGGCTCAAATATATTACTGACAATATTGTTGGACTCACAAACTTACAGGTACTAATGATTCAGACGCATTTAGATTTGCGCGTTCTGTGTTTGAAGTTGGCTTATCATGTAGCTAATTAATAGTGTTACCTGAGGATATGCTTCCTCAACTTTGTGACAGCTACTACCCAGAAGATGGGGCTTCAGCATCTGTCAAAAGTTGGTAACTGCAGGACCACATTTTAGCAAAACTGAAAAGATCGCAGTCCCAATTTCCAAGAATTACACTAATTCAAGGCCACGTGATGTCGTGTGAGGAACACTTCAGCAGATGTAAACAGACGGCTGTGTGTGACTGGCTGTTAAGCAAATTAGTAACAGCGCTGTTGACTTTGGTTGACAGATTTTCATTAAACTATGTAAGAAGCCCTTTGATAATACTTTTTTAATTTGTTAGCACAATATTCATGTGTCATCCATGTGATCGTAATGAGTTCCAGGCCACACTTGTGTCTTTCATTCTGTGGTATTTTGGGTCTGTGCAGAAACAGATCTTAGGAAATACATTTTGATGAATGTAAAGTTAGGTATAATGGAAATTGACCGTGTGGCATTGTTATAATTTGATACATGAATATTGGTACCCTTATGTTGTTTAAAGCTCCTTCTCATGTATTATTAGGGTAATCGAGTGATTAAAAGTTAAGGTATGTAGCATGCATGCGGATGTGTGAAAAATGTACAAAATTTCAGTGGAAAACTACAGAGATAGTACCACTTTGAATGCGTAGGGTTTGATAGTAGAATAATATTAAAATTGATCTGAAACAAATTTGGTTTCATTCATGTGGCTCAGAAATTGCAAGGTCTTGTGAAGACAGTAATAGCCTTTGTATTGCATAAAAGGTACATCATTTTTTACTATCCAGGTGACCGCTTCTCAGGAAGAACTGTGATCGCCACACATTCTTTAGTGTTATGAACACATTCATAAATTCCGAAGGCAGTACATGTTTCTTTACAAAGACTACAGTTTCCTTGGATTACTCTGAAAATGGACGCATCAAACTCCTCCGAAATAACAATGTAAAGTTACTTCTTAACACAGAATGATATTCCAGAAGACTGTAATCTGCATCACCAACACTGTGAAAACATCAATTCAGACAACTGTTATTTTTTTCAAGCTGTGGTGAGCACAAAGTCGTACGTGGGAGAGTTGACATGGTTTACAATTGAGGCATGCTTTCACAACCTCTGTTTCCTCGCCTGACTTGCTGCTCGTCAAGAAATTTTTAGCCTTTATTTGAGTTCACAACAGTTCACCGATTGTCTTTGTCAGTAGCCAGATGAAAGAAGTTCATGCTCTTCCACTGAAGTTATTTAAGTTACCTTTTAATATTTTCCTCCCATCAAAGCGTAGGTTTTTCAAGTGGCCTTTCTACGTCTTCTTTCACTTCTACACACCAAAATGCTTTCGGGACACTTTGTCATGTACAAGAATATTCCGGATTAAAGTAATTATCTAACACAATATTGGAAGTTTATACTTCAAGTACTAATTTTTTGTGTAATTAGAAAGTTCATTACTGTGTTCACAAAAGCCTGTTCCTCGGTTCAGTTTTGCAAACCAACCCTAATTTTTCAGATAAATTTTAAAATTATTTTTGACATAAATCTCTGTCGCCTGTGTGTTAGCACTGCTATAGGTTCTTGGACAAATGCAGTGTTTCGCTGAAAAGAACTTGTCTGATATGCCAGCCATGAAGGTGTTTGCAGGGAAAGTGTAAAAATTATTACTTCATTTAACTGCTATAATATTAAGACCATTTTGTTCATCTGTAAGTATATATGTTATTAAGCATGCTCAGTGCATTGTAACTGCCCTTCCACACACTAACTAACCACTAAATTTTCTATTTGGGTTGGGCCCCAGAAGTTCACTGAAGGGCGATGAGTGTTGTGAGTGAAGCGAGGCACCGACTATTAGCTTAGAGTAGACATGGACTCCACGCACGGAATTTCCTCCTTCTCGAAGTATGTATCAGCCTGACACTGAACCGGGAAAATCTTTGTCGCTCTTTGGTGAGACCCAAAAAACCCAGTGTTCTGCATACCGCAAACTACCTTCAGCACTATGCTAGGTCCCGTTATATTGGGTACTTGCTTAGGGTTGGCAGTATGCCTGTTGTTCGCGTGGCAAGCTGAAGCTCGCACAGAAAATTTACAGAGGAATGCAGCTTAGGTTCTCAAATATATGCTACAACACATCTCCCATCTGGGGCTGGCAGTCCCTGGACTCGAACTCAGGCTGCCCTGCTACAGCATGTAAACTCTTTTTAAAAGCCATTTGTTCATTCTTCAGTTTCCACATTAGTATGAAGAAGGACACCATCAGACATGGTGAAGCAAGTAAATAAAACTATCAGAAATCAAACAGGAGGAAATGAACGTGTATCATCATGTAGTCTGTCTTATGGCAGGTACACAGGCGGTCCCAAAACGAGGTCTTCACAGAGTTCAATGTAGTACTTCCTCTTTCAGTCTCCAGTATCTTTGCATGTCCTTCAGGTTAATCAGCAGCTGCTTACACCTTCTTATTTCTCGTCCTATCCCTTCTTTCTTTCATTCAGTAACGTATTTAGAAAGTAGTTCCTCTAAAATACGTGGCCAATCTGTTTAGCCTTCTTTTGTTTTATTGTGTGTAGGATGTTCCTTTCCTCCTTGGCTCTTTGTTATATTTCTTCACTTTTCTGACTGATCTCCTCCATTCTCTCCAGTACCACATTTGATAACATTCAAGGTACTGAATGTGTATATGGAAATAAGTAAAATATCCATGTCATAGTCCGTTAATATTAGTTGTCCCTGTTTTTGCACAAGTATTTTTTGCTTAACCTTTTAAAGCCTAGCGGTAACTTTACGTACCACCAGGTTTAACATTAAAAAATTCTACGTGGTGCCCACATTGCGTTTATGTGTTTTGTACGGATCTCAGAACAAACAGCAACTTTTGCCTTATAAAACATTAAGAGACTGGTTTTTATAACCGAAGTGGGGAGTGTTTACTGCGCGGTACGCTCTGAGTCCTTATATAAAACAGATACGCTTCGTCTTTAAAGGGTTAAATAGTTTCTGTGATTATGGAATGTCCACATGATATACTCTTAGTCTGGAGAAGTAATCTATGTTAAAACATGTTACGTGAAAATATCTTTAAAGGGTTGCAACAATGTGGACTTACAGGAAAATTAGTTTATAGGAAATTTTAACATTACTTATAACTGACATTGTGACTGCAATTAAGATAATCCACAACTGATAAGTGGAAGCCGTCGCACCCGGAAAATACTGTGTTCTGTATTGTTTATCATCTCCCCTCAAATGCTACATATCCTCTCAATTTTTTCTCCATTTTGTTAATATAAAAATATTTTCTAAAGAGTAAAAACAGTTAAGCTCTTGATATGTCATTACTTTCCTTTACCGTAATGTTTCCTGTTTCTGACGTCCACCTGTTCTTTTTTTCTTTTCAGACACCCTCAATATGATTTTCCTCCTTCAGGGCGAGAGACAAAGTAAAATAATATGTGAGTTTTTAAGTAGGAGTTGTGAAAATGGATGCTGAAGTCAAAGGTGGAATGCATTTTCTGAATGTACTGTGCTTCTAATGTCATCATGAATATATTGTAATTCAGGTTCATCAATGTTGTTCCCAAATACTTTCGAAGCTGCCAAATTTTCGGAAGATTATTTGGGACTGTCTTTATGATTTTTTGTGAATTGTTGTTGCAAGATATAAAGATGTGTTTGTCTTCATATTAGTTTCCGGAAAACATTATTGTTAGTACTTAGTAGATTTTTGTGATCTTCTTCATGGTGTTTTTATGGTTTGATTACTAGATGAAGCTGCATAACTGGAACTTACCCGCAGCAGAATGCATTGGTCATTTGGGTTGGGTGAACAGTGTGTCCTGAAAAAAATCAGCCGTGACCGAGCTAGAGGTTAAGTTTTCTTACTCTCAAGGGCACAGGTGTGCTACTATTTGACTTCCCAACGGTAAGCAACTACGTATACAGCAGATACTAGCATAACCACCCAATGGGTCGATACAGTCCATTACATGGGAGTGACTCTCGACCAACTTCTAACCTCGCTGCCTCATATCTTTCAGGTCAGAAAGAAAGCCTCCCAGGGATGGGAGTGCTTGACCCTCTCCTAAACAGAAAGAGTGGCCTTTTCATCAGAAACGCAGTTATCCTGTATAAGCAGCTCATCCGTGCAATGACGGACTATGCGTGCCCCATCTGGAGGTAGGCCACTCTCAGCTAGAGTGAAATGTCTAGAACACATAGATCGGGTGGAGGATAATGCACCTTGCAAGAAGATAAAACCTTTGAAAGTCACAAAGCAATAGAACTAAAGGAATATCTACACTTTCTTGTCAAATTTTGTAATAAAACACCTCAAAACTCCAGAAATGAGAGCATGTTGGAACATGGCAAAAGATCGAAGTCTATGGAGAAAAATCATAAAGCAAGGCATATGCAACCATGGCACTGTACCATCAGGGAGGAAGAGGAGGAGGATGAGGGAGAGGAGGAGGAAGAAAACTACTGTTTAACAGTTCTCGACACATGTTAATAATTCACACATGAAGCAGGGTTATATAAACACAGGAGCTCAGTGCTAACAGAGTGAAGTAAATTCGTGCATATTAAAGCCTTCCAACACATTTAAAAACAGACTGCAGCGTTCCATTGCATAAGTCATGACATCAATAAATCTGGTTTCAAACAGAGTAAGCACAACATGAAGACAGAAAAAAAGTAGTGTATTACCCCAAAACGTTCTATTTTTATTTTCATTTAATTTCTTTCCATTCTATGGTAGGCCTTAGTCGCTACAGTATTGGACACGCTTGGAGGAATACAGAGCAAACGTAACTTGCTGAGCTAATTTCCTCAGCGGTGTAAACAGGAAGGCTAGATCACCTATACTTCCCTTAGCTACAGCAAGTTTGTTGGAACTGTTGCTAAGCGGCAGAAATTTTCCTGTCTTTGATGTTTTACGCGGGGAGTTTGAAGATGCTGGTTGAGGTAGCGGTACTTGTTTGTTGGATTTTGAGTAGGCTGGATGTGAATCTGGAAGAAGGGACGTTAAAGTGACGTAGTGGAGCTGCTATTACTATGGTGGCTAATTCAAGGTAAGCGTGGTTAGGCTTACTGAGTACCAAATGACAGAAACTAAAATTTGCGTGGTTTATTTTTTTGTTTTGTGCTTTTTTCCAAATTGGTAGAGTGAAGAAAAATTTAACGACTTTGGAAATGGGGGTGGTGATTCAGCTTCCCTGTTAATAAATTGTGACATATAAACCTTTTTTTGTTTACGCATTCCAAGAATGATCAAATTCTCGATGTGGATATAATATCTTTATTCTTCTTAATTGACTTGAGTGTATAATTTGAAATCTCTTTTCATTTATATTGAGTAGTGTTATTAGTAAGCTTAGACAGAACAAACTGCTAGTTGTGTTATTAATGGTGGCAACGGAATCCTGTGAGTAGTGGCGACGGCTGGGGTGGAGCCACCGGGCGCCACTACAGTAGAAATTGTCTGTGAATTGGTATCTTCCATTTTTGAAAATATATTTACCTACAACAAATGGAAGAATCCAGACACATCTGCCATGCTGAAACAGCGCCATCTTCGCCCCCCTCCACCCCATCCCACCCTACCCCACCCTCCAAGACTTGCAAACAACACAAATTCACTGTTGCTCTTCAGTGCATTTCCTCACTTCATTTTCTCACACTGCTAATTGATATACTCCTAACATCATGTTACGTCAAACTGTCAGAAATTGGAGAGCAATATCCACGAAAGTGTAGACACTCCTAAGTAATGTGACCCTTAAAAAACAGGATGTGGAATTTGCTCATCTCGCCCAAGTAAGGGATCAGTGGCAGGCTCTTCGGAATACAGTAATAAAACTAAAATTACCAGACAATCTAGACAGGTTCTTAACTAACTCAACAATATTTAGCTAGTTATGTAGGTGGTCGCCATGTTAAGTGACAAAAACTAAGACACATAATATATATTCCAAACACACAACATCCAGACTGATTAAAAGAACATTTAAAAAGCAGTGAGAACCAGTTTTTCTCCAAAAGTACTACAAACCTTACACCATTCCACTGACATTTTATATACTCTTACCTATACTCTGGGAGACCCCCTGCATAATGGTCAACGTTATATACACCTGTCTACTGTCACACACTTCTCCACGCATGCTAATTCATCCTCACACTTCAAGTGGGGTTTATCCAACAGCAGCGTGGTAATGGTTCAAACGGTACACGGGTTTAGTATGGAGACTTCCCACATGGGGGGAACAACTGCGACTGCTTCATGCTTCACGTAACAGGAGGGGACTGGGGACAGAGTGGACAAAGAAAAATACATATTTTAGCCAAAATCGCTTTTTCCTAAACAATTTTGAAACAAGCGCTTTTCAGTTGCCAAGACATTTATGTAACTTGCCACTTCTGTGTCGTCGATTAAAAAACTGACGAAATTCATGACTCAGACTGATAAATTTAGTTCACCCTCTCCAGTTACTGAACATGTACAGACCCCCTTATGACTATGATAACCACTCCGGTCATGACTGCATTGCCTTGCTCTTTAGAGGACAGCAGGATAACTGCTATTCAATAAAAACAATATTTTGTTGCACAGATATTCTTGGGTAATATTTATATTTATATCAACTGGAAATTACAACACAATTGAACATTTGTATTAAAGAAACCTCAAAGAGGCACATTCATTACCCAAAGCACGTACAGAAATTCAGCAAAAGCTACTAGTGATGGCATGCACTCCCTTATGAAGGACTCTACCCCAGGTAAGCAACCTAGCACATATATAGCATATATTATAAGGGAATGGGTTTTGGAACTCGGTATGAACTACAATTTGCAATAGCTAAAAATTTACACATCTCAAAACATTAACTGTAGCAACCCTGAATACCATTGAACATACTGAAGAACACCAAGAGGAAGCAGATATTAACTCAAGAATAATACAATTATGTTCCCTCTAAACATGATTTTATTATTACAGGTGAAGAGAAGCTACATGTTTTGGCTAGCTAAAGTAGCCATTATCAGGCTGAACGTCAAGACAGTAGAAAGATTTATCACTGGAATTAATGATTTGAACTCTCAGAATTGCAAAGGTAATATTACTGTACATGAATAAAAAAAAGAATACACAAAATTTGAAAGTAATAAGATATCAAGTTAAAACTGATTATTAGATAGATGACCGTAGCTGTGAGTTGAATACAATAAAATGTGGTAATGTAGTAATTAGACTGCAGGCAAGCTTACGCAGAGACGGATGTATTTGTTTGAAGCCTTGAATGTCTGGCTTGATGGCAATGCACTGGAGCGTAGTTAATTGTACTCAGACAGACTTATATCATTTGATAACTGCTGTTAGTTATGCATACAAGATGTGGAGCTGAACATTACGAAGGTTCTGTTTTATACCTTAAATACATGTGTAAGGCTTCATTTTTATTTTGTTGTTCTGGTTCTGAGCACATCTCTAGTACGTGTTAGTGGTAAAGTTATGAGCTTACCCTCACATAAGTTTCTTTTGAGGTTTTTGAAATTCAGCACATCTCACTTGTATCAAGCATGAAGACATAATAGGGAACTTTCATAATGTTCAAATCCACTTCTTTTCTACATAACTAACAGCAGGTTTGAAGCTGTGTATTCTTTACATGTTCATACATACCATACGTGTTTATATACATAATCCTCCCCTTGAAATTTTAAGATCACAAACCATTAATTATAGCTGTAAATCCTTCTTCTTATCTTCTTCTTGTTCAGCCTGATGTCAGCTAGTTAAGCTAGCCAAAACACGTAGCTGTTCTTAACCTTTAAGAATAAAGCTGTGTTCAGGAGGAACTAATTATATTATTTCTCTGATATTGTAAACACAACAGGGATGAATAGCCTTAAGAAAACATTCTTTAATGCAATCGGTATCTGGAATCCGGTTAATCAGGGTTTTCAGCACAATGTATTCAATCAGGAAATTATGTGGGAAAACAGTTGCAGCAGAAACTCTCCAAAATAATGTATGTACAACAAAATCAGATAAAACCTAAATTTTGTTTAATAATGGACAATAATTTGACAGTATTCTCAAAACAACCACTTCATCAAATGATAATCAGACCCTACACAAGAACCCAAAATTTTGGTACGCCACCGCCTTAATTATGAAACAGGATGGTTAATATGGAAGAAACAAGATCAGTTCTGAAGCGCATAATGTAACTGCTCAAACAAAATCATACCGAACTGATTTACTTATTACACCAGTGATAAACAACACCTATGTTTTGATATGCTTAGCGAATGAAGTGGTAAACTTTAAAATGCAAGCTGAATATTAGACTAACTGTAGACACCAATAGTCTGCATGTAAATCATGAAGTAACCAACACAATTTTGTAACATCTCGTAAAAACAGAAAAATGTATATGCAAAGATAATTTTTACACGATTAAAATTACGTTCAATATGAGGCAAAATCACGTAACGCCTAATTTTTCAAATCCTTTGAAAGTGTGCCTATGGACTCCTGTCATTGCCAGTTTAATGCCTGTGTTTTTCCCTCTACTGAGTCGGTTCAACGTCCACGCATAGTATAAACTGAGCTATATCCCTTCAGTAATTAATTGTGAAATGTAAGACAATATGAAACTGACCCAGTCTGCCAGGTACTCCTTCCGCCACTCAATCCCATTTAAATCTTGAAACAAGTAACAGTGTAACTAGAGTTGTACTAATTTCTACCAGCCAGTAATTCTTTCGACCTTGTGGACACGACAATTCTCTCCTTCAGTTCCTAAACCAAGCCTCCAGACATGCCAAAAAACTTACCTGAACAACCGGAAAGTAACCGTACTACCGCCTCAGCAATGCTACGCACTCACACACACCACCTCTTAACGAAATGCTTCGAGGAACAGGATAGCGGCCAGTTGGGTACACAGCCTTCCCACTCCCACCAAAGTGCTGCCTCTTCATGCCGCGACCAAGGGCACGCCTGTCAACAGGTGGTCGGCAGAGCTTTATAATGGGGCAATCTTGCGTTTCGTTATTTATAAAGCTTTAATGTGACGTTTTACATTAATAACAAATTCTTTTTCAATATAAAATAATCACAACAAGGCTGTTCTGGTACGTTGTCCCACTTTCTGACCCAGTCATTATTTCAAGTCACTTATTAATGACGAAAATGTTCACTTTAACATTTGTGATTGTAAGTTTTAGTGTCCAGAAAGTCCAATAAATACATAAAATATTTGAGGAACGTATGTTATTCTGTCAGTCAGTATTTAAATATATTTTCAAACACACGAACTTCTTATTTTTAATGCACAACATATCGGAGCACAAGTTTTCAAAATTTAGGAGCCACCTCAAAATTCTTGCCACCATAAGGGTGATACGAGGCAAGATCCATACGCAGGACCCACAAGTATTGTTTTATGACGCATGGCAAAATCATTCAGTGTGTAGGTGGTGCAGAAGTACATTTATTACTATTCTGGAAGTAAAGGTAAAGTGATCCCTATAGAGGCCTAAGGCCCAAGCGGGAGTAGAGGTTAGTTCTACTCTTTCGTTAAACTCGGCACTAGATGGGGTGGGTGGCTAGCACCACGCCCAGGCCGCTTTACCCCGGGAAAGGGCCGGTGTGGATGGATGCGGAAAGTTTCGTGTTATATCCCGGGGGGCTGGTGGTAGGATCTTCTTGTTGTTGACCGTTCGAGGTCTAACTGATGGATCCGTTAGGACGCTTAAGGAGTAACTTCCAAGTCTACCTTAAGGTTTGACACAAAAATATATTATGCAAAGCAAGATTACAAGTTGAATGACGGAAGAGTGACAATATCAGAGTTGAGAATATGCGGGGGTGTCTCGGTTAAGATTGTGCCGGAGTGTCCACCAGATCTACAATTACATTAGTTTTTATATAGATTTAGGGAAGTGTTGCGTGAGACAATGGAGGGTTCTGGGTGTGGTCGTGTGAAGCTATTGGTCGGAACTTGTATTACTGTCCTATCGGAGCCTTGCGTTCGGACCCCCATGTCAAGGTGACATCATAGCTTCACACGAGTCTTTCATCTGTTCTGGCATCAACAGGTTATCACAAAGAGATGGTGTTAAACGGGGGCTAATCTGCCCATAGACCGGAGAGGACGGCAGCTAATCAAATCCACTCCTTCCAGCTTAACACATGACTCCAACAAGGTATGGATGTCGCAATTCTAACAGAAAATTTAGCGTGTACATGTAAATTACAGTATAGGGAATCACCAATTGTTACATACACAAAGTCATATGTGACACTCGCCCCTACCGAGATTTGATTCCCGGACCATCCAGACCGTAGTGAGTCTCTGTACAGACTGTGCTGTTCCGGTCCACATTATTCATGAAGTGATATTATTTAATTCAACATACTGAGACGACAACAAACTGCACGAGAATACTAGCTGTTCACAGCTGAAACACGTGCATATATTAGTCACGTGAGACCCTAACCAAGTATCTACCTGGTCTGTACAGGCACAAGCAGTGTTGGGGTGCGGCACTTGGACTCAGGGTCGCACCCAAGGGGGCTGACGAGTTGAAGCCCTCCAAACCCCCAAAACCGAAAATATAAAAACACAAATTCTGTAGATAATATGATATCGAAAGTTTTACGTGATTTTCCGTTCAGCCGAAATTAGCCACTGAAATCGGCTGATGAATAGTATCTTAGAATTTTCAAAACTTAATTAACGAAATTAAAAAAAACAGGAAGATGGGACACTGTGATTGAGTCACGGAACATGTAGTTATATTTGCTTGTGTATGTACCTGCAGTTGCAAACAGTGTTATGTTGTACTTACAACGTAATTTTATAACATAGTTTTTAAAACCGAACACAAATTATGTATAGCATCTGTGCAGATTTGGCACTTTTGAAACATACAACGTAATTACGCTCAGCTTTCCCCACATGTTGGAAACAGGATGTTTGGAAAGAGATTTTAACAGATTTCTATATAATTCTATTTCTATATAATTTCTAATTTCTATTCTATATAACTCCAATTGTATTACCAACAATAGTTTTAACGTACAAGTTTTTAATATACAGTAGTGATTGTTATGTATATACACTAATAATCAACCATTCACTAATATACTATATGCAGTTTGGTTAAGAAAAACATTTTTCCTGAAGATGGCAGAATAATTGCGGCCGAAATATTTTGGAGTTTATATAAGTATAGTTGTGCAGTAGTTGCTTTCATTCATAAATTCGTACAATTAGTTAAATTAATTTTTGCTGAGGGGCTGGACAAAAGCAAGCGATACAGATGGTCAAGAACGTACGCTTGTTTACTCCTAGGTTCCATAAAATTTGAGATGTGAGCATACCGTTGCATTTCCTTGGACAAGGAGGAAAAATGTGTCAGAGAAAACTGACAGCTGCGACCACCGAACTAACGGCACGTACTACCTATTCCTACCAAGATGTGTCAGTAATTTAGGTATGTCTCACACACAGAGGTTCGTGCACACAATAGTCATATTCCTTCTTTGTCTGAGGCCTCTAAAGTACGTGTAAGGATCTGTGCTTGTAAGGTCAAGTTTCGGTTTTATTCTGCAAGCTTTGTGGGGGTTAAGTCCATAAAAGGAGCCGGAAGGTGAAAGCGTTGGAAATTGTGGAATAATGTAAAACAAGGAATTAAAATAAGAAGAGATATGGAATTACAGGAAGGAATAACACCGGAACAGGGAAAAGGGAAAAAGGGAAAGAACAAAAAATTAAGGAGGAAAGGGAGATTATGGAATCCAGCCGCATCTTTGAAAAAAGCGGCGCTGAAGTATGGAAGTATGCGGAGTGCAGGGCTAGTATGGCCCTCAAAAGGACCGTCGGCTAGTCACCACTGGAGCGGGGTCGCTTACTTTCTCTAAGAAGGCGATACAGAAGTTTCCATGACCCCCTTAGAATCAGGCCATCCTCTCTGTTCGTATTGTTGGGGTGGAGTTCCAAATCAGTCGCCTCCGTGACAAGTCTGTCCATGTAGTCGGATTTGGTGGAGAGGATTCAGATGTCATGGAAGAGTATGTGGCGATCGTGGTTCATACTGCTTTATGCAACCGCCGATTTTTCAGGTTGCCCAGCGCGAATTTTCCGGTGATGTTCTTTAATTCTGGTCTGGTCTGGTCTCCCTTGAAGATGGGAACGTTACGTTGTTCCGAAACGTCGGTAACGGATTACCACTCGACGCTGCGTAACACCACAGAAGAGTGCATAGCACTAAACTTTGCTGAAGTAAAATACTGCACTTAATCTGCAGAATTAATTCATTTTTTGTGTACATTCATCTCCACTTACTGTCAGGTTTTAACAATGCATGAAGCTATACTTTCACTCCCAAATCTGCCCTCATGAGGAGCGCAGGGAAAATTGACTTTATATGTTATAATTAAATCATATAATTATATATCACTTTCAATATTCAAGTAAGAATTATTTTAAACTGAATGGTAAATAAATTAAAACAACAAAAGAGGCAAAGTATACACAACATTAAGGCGCGTTTATGTGATCATTGTTGTCATGGAAAAGCGATAAAAGCAGCGTCCAACCAACCAGCCAACCAAAGAGCTGAGGGCGGATCGCAGAGACCGCTGTGAGTCCTGGCCAGCCAATCAACGAACCAAACAAACAACTGAAGGCGGAGACTTGCGCTTCGCGCAAGTCGCTGTCCCTGGGTCTATTTAACCATTGTTGCGTTTTAACTCATCGCTGGGCTCAATAACGGACACCCTACACTATAACTGGGGATTATAATAATGCTAACGGTTTATAATTTCGTTTTAGGGCCGGGACTTAGTATGCTAAAACTACGGTTCTAGGAGCACATAAGCTTCCCAGTTGAGGGAGGGGGTACTTTGGTTGGTTGGGTCCCTGGGATTTGAACCCAGAGTGCTATAAACTTGCATGTACAAGTAGGCACTTCGGTGAAGCCTTCGTGCCAAGGCGGTTGGGAATGTGGGCCGTTCCCCGAATTTACAGTTATTCCCTGGCATTCGTCTTACAGTTTAGGAAATATCACGGAAAAACTTCAGTCAGAGTAGTCCAAAGGCACTCATATGATCAGTGCTCAGCACGTTTCGACGTCGACTTGGCTGCCATTTTGCATGCGGCGTCGACTGGTCGGCTGACCTTAGTCCCCTTAGCCTGCGCATAATTAGGCAAATCTGGCGATTTGTCAAATGAAGGGCTTCCGTACGCCGGTTAACTTTCAGTAGTAACTACCGGTCAGAATTCTGATGTGTTCTGTAAAGAACGGCACTCCCAGGTGTTCGTGAATGTGGTTGTCATTACAGTGACAAGGTGCACAAATAGCAACGCGATGATATTTGGGCTGGAGAACCTGCAGCTGCCTGAGGTAGCGTTACAAGTGTATGCTACGTTAGGCAGTTAATTTTTATTCTGTAGATGTTAACAATGTTTTATTTTCCATATCCCTATTAACACAATGTGGAGAATTAATTTTGCCTCTGTATTGCTGTTCAGAACAGCTGATATCGTTATGAGTTTTTGGCTCACTATTCAAATTGTTTGTACATTATTACTAAATTACTGACAGTATAAAGTTTGTTGTAAAGATTATCACCAACACTGAAGGAGTGATAAGTGAAGCGCGACACAAGTGCAGGGAGGCACTGTGCTGATCACATTATGTTTATAGATATTCAGTCCCTGATCAGCAGAGAGTGTTATGTAGTGGAGCATTGACGTCAGCAGTGAGAGATTTGGTATACGACATAAATGCTTTTAATGTTGCAGGAACTGCCAACAACATGGGCTTCAAGAAATGTATTTGTAGTAGTGCCTCACGAGTATTGACGTGTTGCATGTGCTGAGCAGTTTGAGGCATAGTGGTTCACCAATGTGGCACCAGCTTCTCGGAATTAGCTGCAATGTTTAAGTCTAAAAAGTAAAGAATCGGTTGTTTGCAGGACTGGACTGTTTGTGATTGTTGAGGAAATGCTGTTTTTTAAGTGTGTGCTGTACACTGATGTTTGTGCAGAGCAGGGAAGTTAACAGAGGTTCCAGCACCCTAGTGGATTAACTTTTTTAAATGTCCGCAGCATGTCCGTGTGGCTGTGTCTTCTGTGAAGACTGCATTTCAATTACCTGAATTGCATCACTACTCAGTAAAGGAACATCTAGAGTGCTACTCACTCCACTGAGGGACAAGAGAACAGCATAAATCAATGCAGAGAAGAGGAACAGTACTGAAGCAACGCGTTTTATGAAGTAATTTCATGAATAATACGATCTACAGGCTTAGGAGCTCTGAAGGTTGCAGTATGCAAGCTAGCAGGGGACTTGGCTCTTCGGATTGTCTGAACAAGTTTGCCGAGTCTGAAAACCAGGAGTTGGACGCCTGTGTTCAACTGCTCGCACTGTGGAGATATTAGTGCCAAGCACACGCATACAAACCACGAAGTCTCCAAGAGTCACCTACATTCCAAGTAGTAGATAATTTTATAATTTCATGTCTAAGATAAAAGTTGTTTGAACTGGCAACAATGCTCCCGCATATTGGAGACTCCCACTGATTAGAGAGAGGCGAGTTTTTGTGTTGTACTGGTACCACCTTCTAGAATTATCTCAGGTAGTACTTCACACACCAACACATGTCACTTTAGTGCAAATGGCTGAAGTTAGCTAATACAGTTGCTTGCTTTTGTGTGCAGTTTTGTAAGAAAAAGAGTAATCCATTCTAAAAGTTATTGCAATTTGAATGAAAGTTAAAATATTACATTCGATCACAGAGGGTGCTATGAATTTCAATCTAATATGTAGGATGCTGCGTATTTGTTTAGACTAATTGCATTAGAAAGAAGCACTATTTGTGGTGGCTGAGGTTTTGTAATTAAGTTTTCATTTGAGGATTCAGATGTTCTGGGATATGACACTCAGACCCCTTGACACTTGAAAACGAAGGCAATAAATTTCCCTGAAATGTTGGGAGTCACACACCTGACAGTTATAACCGTTTACAAGGGGGTTAGTTGTTAATGCTGTGGAACTCTACATTTATAAGGCAATAGTAACAGTTAGAAAGACTGGGAAGCTGGCTAGATGCAGGGATGTAGTTAATTAGGACATCTGGCGTACACAACTGTGCAGGACCGAAGGGGACAGGCGGGGACTGTAGACAGAGGTGGCACTAGTAACAATCGGAGAGAGATATGCGGCTAGTTTGCAGCAAAAGGAACTCAGTTTGTCAATGTCAGATTTAATGGGTTTTAGAAATGTTTTGCAGCTACTAAAATTTGGCAAGCTGACAGCTTTTGACTATCATAACTCGTCTGGAAGGAAGCGGCGAAGTCACATGCCCACTTTTGAACGTTACTTGGAGCACGGGGTTCACACGAGTTGAGTCACAGGTTACAATGTGACGTCATAGTCAGCCAATGGGAATTTGGAATTTAAAATTTCAACTTTTTGACCTATCAGAAATAGTCGAGGTAGGAAGATAGCCAATTAGAAGATGTAGGAAATTTGAGAGAGGGAGAAATTTTGAATAGGGATACACCCGGTGGTTGCTGACGCCGGAGGAGACGCTGTTTGTATTTCTTGGTGGTCGGACGCTGTTTGTATTTCTTGGTGGTCGGACATATTCGAAATAATACAAGCGAAAAGTGATGACTTAATTCAGTGCCACATCTAGAGATAAAGAAAAGATAAGAAATAAATTTAGAGATTTAGTGTAAACTTTGATTTGAAACAATAAAACTTGTGTAATAACTATCAAAGTGTTAAGTAGTGCTTCAGACCACTTAGATTCTCTATAACTAAGAGACATGCTTAACCGACTGAAGAAGCTAGCGGGAAAGGAGGAGCGGTTAGACGGTGTAGCATTTTATGTCAGGTGACCAGAATCCCCTGTTCTGAAACAGACAAAACTCACAAGTGGTCAGTTCCTTAAAGGATGAAGTTTTCTCTCACAAGTGATACAAATGCTCTGTCTTAGATGTTAGTAGGCAAAGGTACATTATTGGATGCTGTGCGAAACAGTGTCAGATTAACTGTGTTGAAAATTGTCTGAATGCTATAATTCTGAGACCAGAAGAAGATGGTCCTGGTAGGAGGCTTTACCATCAGAATTGTCTGAAAAAAGGTCTTGTGTGGTTTGAAGTTTTCACAACATTAAAGATGGTGATTATAGTCTTTAGGGATACAAAAACATATAAATTGAAAATTTGTAACCAGTTATTTGGAGGGGCCTGCTACCAGAATTGTCAAAAAAATAATTTTTCTTTGACCACCCTGAAGATGGAGGCAGTGAGGTGCTCCAAATTGTTGGTAAAAATTACCAGTTGACATTGCATCATATCACAGAAGCGTATCATTTTCAATAAAGGTTTTAGAGAAGATTGGTAAGGCAATTGAATGTTGTTTTTATCAGGATACAAGTCGCTGCAGCATTATCTGAGATGCGCTGTGTAGAACAAGAAATGTGTAAGTGAGAGAAGCTTGAAGAGGAATGCAGACAGAGAACTTCAGTTAGGAAAAGAGCAGGCAGAAGATAAAGGGGAAGTCCCGTTTGAGAGTGAAAGTTTAGAAAATATTTATGTTTTGTTTGTTTTTTTGTAAGGTCA
Organism: Coptotermes formosanus; assembly: GCA_013340265.1. NCBI lineage: Eukaryota > Metazoa > Arthropoda > Insecta > Blattodea > Rhinotermitidae > Coptotermes > Coptotermes formosanus. The sequence continues at coordinate 187,349 of BLKM01000854.1, forward strand.
TTGCTACAACAGACTAATCACAAGTGTTTGTCTTATTGGAGTTACAAGAATGTTCCAAAAATTAAGGTAACAAATATTTTGATGCTGACAAGTTTATTCTGACTTCCATATATGCATGGCACATTGATAGGATATGGTACACATCAGACTCCCATTTGTCTGCCTATGTCACGAAGGCTTGTACCCTGATGTAGAAGAAATCATTGTCAAGTGTCTAGGTGACAGCTTTCTTCACGTTGACATCTGCTGTAAATCACCATACTAGTGCTTCTTGCCGCATCGAAACAGAGAGAAACGACGTGGCCTTGTACTTGTTACAGCACTATGGCTGCGGGTTAGTTGACTGCCCTCGTTACAGTGGCGGTCTCATGTGTAATTATTTCTATGTCTCTGGGCCCCTTAAAAAGCACCTGGCTGATGAGTGATCTGTAAGAGATGCCAGCATGAAGCAAGCTGTCATCTCCTGGCTACAGACACTTCACCCCCACTGGTGCTGTGGTGCAAAAATGCTTAATATTTGTTGTACGTGCAGGTCTGATGTGCACTATCTGCTGAACATGTAACACGTGGACATGAAATTCAGAAAAATTTGGCATGACAGCATGAACTACCTCAATTTTTGGAAATGTGCTGTGCTTCTGTATTGGTTGTGTAACGTATGACTAAGGGTGTAGGGACTGGCAGTGCTGGGGGAGGAAGCGGTTGCAGTCTGGTTCAACATGCTGTCACAGTGTTAGCCTCTAGCAACTAACAGAAATATCAGGAAACTTTGTCATGATAGACAGGTAGCTGTTATCTCAGCAGAGGTTATATGTGGGTAGTGAAGAAGAATGAGGAAGACTGGACTGCAGTACCAGGTACAGGGTAACGTCAGGAGCACACAGTTATTAAAATTACAATTCTGTGTGCTATAAGCTAAAATAACCTACCACAAAGTATTCAAAATCAGGTTTCTGCAACTGCAAGCGTGCATATTTGCTTTAAAGGCAAGTCAAATTGAGGCTGTTTTCTTCAGTAATGTAATGACATGTGGTTTTTTACATGGATACCAGTGTTCCTGAGGAACCTGTTGCTTTCTTTGCAGGATAACTTCCATGGATATGGTGACAGCATGTTCCTCCTGAGTCATATCATTCATCACCATCACCATCTCCTGTCTGATAAAAAATGGTTAAATGCCTACATTGTGAAGGCTGATTATAGGATTTTAGAGAATACACAGCTAAATAAATAAGCCATTTGCCCCACGTTTCTTGCTAGTTACCATCCCAGCATGCTTCACGTGTGTCTAAACTTCCCCTCCTTCTCCTCCTCCTCCTTGTCCTTGTCCTGTACTTGTCAATGTCGTAGTCATCTTTGTTGCCGCAGTCATGATCATCACAGTCTAGTACTTACTGTAGACCGCTTTAAAGACCACAGGGTGAAGTTATTTTCTAAGCTGCATTGTATCTGACGTCTCTGTACTTGCACCTGCACTGTGTTTGTCCCACATAAATAAAAACTTGATTTTCCTTTCAGCCATGCAATTTCATGTTTCCATAAGAATGTACAGGGTTAAGTGACCCTAAAAGTACGCCTTATTTATTTGAATAGAATTTGTTATCTGTCCAGAATGTGGCATAAAATATGTGGTTGAGCATATTGCAGGATTTTGATCCTGTTCAAATTTGTATGTATTATTTGTAGCTTTTCTGCCTTTAAGTTCAGTCCCTATGTTATGGGCGTTCTTTGAGGTATTGTCTCTACTGATGCTACATCAGGAATTTAAGGTCTTAGCACTGTACTTTTGTGTTGAGTTTCTGTCCCAACTGTGAGAGTTGCATCCTAGCATGTCCTTTCACGTTCTTTCACACTCACTCACTCACTCACTCACTCACTCACTCACTCACTCACTAACTCACTCACTCACTCACTCACACACTCACTCACTCACTCACTCACTCACTCACTCACTCACTCACTCACTCACTCACTCACTCACTCAATCTCATACAGTCATAGAGTGTCAGTGGCAGTGTTCCAGCAGTATCATAATATACGTATAAAGTTTAACATCAACCAACGTCTAATATTTCCCCTGAGCCCATAAAAATTAACAGTAGATGTAGGCAACTTATTCCACAGAATAAAATTATTTTTAACTGAATCCCCAAGTATATTTATGCTTTTTCTTATCTTGGCACATTCCACAGAATGAGGAAGTGGAAATGGCTGTGAATGATTGAGGATATAAAGCCTTATTTCTGTGGTGAAGGAATTTTAAACTCGTGCAAAGGTGGGACAATTACATGAATATATTTGGGTATGATGTTAAAAAATATGATGATGCTCCAGTGGAAAAAAAATGGACGACGTTTATTGTTGAATTAATTTTTATGACCTAGAGAACTTTACTTATAGAACATACTTCATACGTAATTGCTATAACAAAGTCAGATATTCTGCCCTCTGTCATTGCTGTCATTTCACCAATGATACTGACGCGTGTTACCACTGGAGTATGGAATCTCTCTGTAAATTTGATGTGAACGTGTTGTGCGTTTAGCACATGGGTGGTGAAGGTGGAAGCAGGGGCAATAAATATGTGAAATTTTAAATTGTTTTAATTGTAGTAATACGAGTATGTTATTATGCGTACCATTTCATAAACACAATAATGTAAGAAGATGTTAAAACTTTAAAACACAGTGGTTACTATTTTTACCACCTAACTTAACATAAAATCTGAGTTTTTCTTAGAGAGTGTAACTTAGACCCTGAGAATGAACAGTTAGTAAGTTCCTAAACGGTATTAGCTGATTGGTCTTCATAATTGTCACACTGTGTTTCCTGTAAGGTAGGAATTTGCGTTTTGAAATATGCAGATGAACTTTAGGTTTCAAAGGGTTAAATGAACAGAGGAGAAATGACTTAATATTCGGTTTGATAAATTAAGATGTACACTGGTTTTTAAGAGTAGTTTGTAGAAATATTTGTCGGTTGTAATACTGCACAGTCTTTAACGTTTTGGAGTAGCATTTTCTTTCAGTTTACAGGGTCAAAATGAGTGTGATCAGTTGGGGTTGCATTATTTCTCCTTGCAATCTCCCAAGTATCTTTGTTGTAACTGGCCTATATAACCTGACACATTTGAACTCCGTTTTCTTTGACTCTGATGATGGAGGCAACACTTTCCTGCAAAATGTTGGTATCTGTCAATAATAAAATGCGGTGTCACATCTTAGAAGACCATAACCTGAATGTGCATTGCTCTTGCAACCTCATATTCTTTTGTCAATTGGAAGCGTTTTTTTTTATTTTATAATAGTCTTCTTAGATGTGGCTTTAGTCCTTAGTGTTGCAACTTGCTTTTAAATAAATGTCTGGCAACGACTGTTGTAATTTTGAATATCAAAATATTTATCTAGTAATATAAGGAACTTATTTGTCATGTACTTTTATTGTGTCACACAGGGCTGTCCAGAAGGAAAGAGCGGCCCTATCACATGTGGCCGAACATCTCAATTGAAAGCTTGCTGTCACTGAAAACGTAGGTGACTCCGTCGAGTTGGATTACCTGTTTGCATTGCTGTCAGGAGTACAGCCTAATCGTAATAAATAATAGATGAAACTGGGGAGAATAAATGAACTGGTTGAAGATTTGTTTATGGAAGTGTGTAGTTGAATATTACGTGTCAGTCCTTAACTTAGTGTACCAGAAATCGATTTGCAAGTTTGTGCTTAAAAAGTATGTACAAATGAATACCTTTTTTGCAGTTTTTGAGCCAATTTTATTCTGATGTGATCTCGTTCCTTCTGATAAATAATGATTCTTTGTGGTGCGTGTATCCTGCTGTTATTGGTTCCCAAACCTTGTTGAATGCACAGGACATCACAGCCTTTCTGAGCAGTCTGTGCAGTCGTACCAGCATCATAACATGTCTCATCCTTCTTGTAGCTTTGATGTGAAGTTTGTTGTTCTCAGTTTTAACCATCTTTTGTGTATTAAATCTTAAGGAGTTTGTGTTTATCATGGCCTGAGAGTGTGTTGGTGTTGGTAACAGTAAAGTGAAGGGTAGAAAGCAGAAAGTCAGTAAGCACAGCACAGGAACTGCATGTTAATGTCGTTCAGATTATCTAGTTGGTCATTAGTGTTATATTTTCCTACTTATCTAACATTCCGTTTTGTACTAAGGTAAAATTTGTGTTTTTGGTATATTTGTTGATATGTATGTGTCTTTGTATCTGTGTGTGTGTGTGTGTGAGAGAGACAGACAGAGATAATGAGAGTTAGAGGGGGTTGTGAAAGGAGGATCAGATGTGAAAACGTTGTGGACTAATGTAGGAGGATGTGGTTAAAGTTTGCTGAAGTCTGATAGTATGTCAGTCTTAAAATTCGTACCACACCTGGACACCTGACTGTCCTGGAAAGATTGGTGCAGGAAGTATGCAATGTGTGGAGGTGATGGTGGAGGTGTGAGGGATGGCTGCAGTGGTGGTGGTGGTGGTGGTGGTGGTGATTCAGATTAAAACGAGATGGGAAGATATCCTTGAATTTTGAGTATGGCATGACAGATTAAGTATCAGTAGTCACTGGGAGGAAGTGCAAGAACCACACAATACACCATTCAAGATAGTTTGTACCCCAGCAGTTATCCAAATACACCAGATGCAAGTGCAGAGCATAGCATGCTAGCAGGATATCAAGCCGGTTCCACAGGAATCATCAAGCGTTCTAGCAATGTAGCCTGGTCAGCTGTAGTTGAGGATTGTGATGAGATTTTCTTTGGATGCATAGTACCCTTAGAATAGAATATAATGTAATAAAGTAGAGTGGAATAGAATAGAATAGAATANATATCAAGCCGGTTCCACAGGAATCATCAAGCGTTCTAGCAATGTAGCCTGGTCAGCTGTAGTTGAGGATTGTGATGAGATTTTCTTTGGATGCATAGTACCCTTAGAATAGAATAGAATAGAATAGAATAGAATAGAATAGAATAGAATAGAATAGAATAGAATAGAATAGAATAGAATACAGAAGCGTGAGCCTTACAGTGACTCATGCACTTCGATAATTATTGAGCCTTTGTGCAGCCCCGCAACTTGAATAAAGTGCAGTATCCTGCTGACAGAAAAGTGCTCAAAGTCACCTGGTTTCATAAAATGATTACCCAGTTGCCTGATTCTTTAATGTAGCTAAAGGCTCACATTCATAAACAGTGTGTGAGGTTGTTTCAAATGCCTGTTTGCATATATTGTGCTCGGGACTGTCTTCCAGACCCAGTATAAATAGATGTCCGTTTAAATGACAGAGTGCTGTTTACAGCCCATTCATTAGTCGTAGCTGGTTTCTGTTCAAGTTGAGTAATTTCCCACCTCTTAGCAGATGGTCTTTTAAGAAAGCCCAACTTCAGCCGCAAGTGGACTAGAGCAGCCTTAATTTCGTTTGAGTTTCTGAGCTGTGTAGTGGTTAAACCTTTTGACCTTCCAGATTAACATACTGTTTATATCTTCAGGCAGACTGAATGGTTTCAGATGGCTGTTGAAGTGTTAAAGAGGAAGAAAATATGTCAGTAATCAGGGGCAGTTTGAGGGGGTTTATCCAGTCAGCTATGGAAGATGGGACGAGGGGTTAGTCACATTCAAGGAGGAGGCAGTACGTTTGTTTGAGATAACAACTCATTTAATCACTACACAGTATGGAGACCCAAGAGGACACCATTAATTGGTCAGTTGCCGTGGAGACCTGAAAACACAGTGGTATTGTCTGTTTTCAGCTTGAAACTGTGATCCTGCAGGAATGTGAGGCTCTGGCAAACTGTCACCCCTAGCTGTACCATGCAGTCTGGATTTGCAGACACAAGAACAGAGAAATATTTGTGGTGCCATGTGTTTGGGACTTTCTTCAATTCCAGAACCAGCAGCACAACCTCCTGCAGGCCCTTGTATGTCCTTGTATGTGCCAATGATACAAGTCCTCCACAGAGGACTACAACAAACTTTGTCTATGAGCTTGCGCTGCCATGGGATCAAATGTTGTAAGTTGTCAACTCACATTAAAGTGAAATCATACAAAAAGAAATCGTGTATGAGACCTGCCCATAATTTCCATTTCAAACACCGGAAGACTGAAAATGCAAAACATCAGAGTTTTATTGATTCTGCTCCCACTGCGTCTATTATTACCAACACTACCGCCACAGCCACCCCGACAACAATCACAACTTCCACCACCACGACCACCACGACCACCACCACCACCACCACCACCACCACCACCACCACCACCACCACTGCCATAGCCACTACCAACAAAACCACCAGCACCACCGCCTCCTCCTCTTCCTCTTCCTCCTCCTCCTCACCCTACTCCACCTCACACCCGGCTTATTCTGACATTTTTATAATTTTCATCCCTATCTACTCACACACATACTGGGCTTGAAGCCATGCAACAGGTTGTTACAGAGCAGAATTTGAGGCTGTCACAGCAATGTTGATGACAGTTTTAGTCGTCTGGGAAGTTAACGCTGTGTCAAGTGGTGAGTTGTAACAGGCGTTTTGGCAGTACATTTCCTCCATAATGTTGGTAACTGTTCTTATTGGCATAAGATTCCAGAAGACTTGGAAATTTAAGTCAAGACAGCTTTTACGTCCATACACATTACATTCACAGTCTCCGTCTCTTTGAAGGTGCATCAACAGTGTGTAACTGAGAAGGCACTCTTAGTGGCTATACCAAGAAATAGTGAAGGAATGGTTGTATAAACCATAACATTTTGCAAGAATTTTTAAGGTTTTCATTTCTTCAATTCTCAATTATCATATATGCTCACTAACAGAAGGCGAATATTCAAATCTTTTGATTCTGCAAACCTCAGGTTTTCCTGTAGGCATAATTCCAAACTTTCAGCTGATCTTAAAATTCTTTAAAATTTCTTCCATCATATTTTAATGTTGCTGCCTTTTAAACTGAAGTCGAAGTTCATGTAACACAATCGAAAATTTTCAAAATTTATGATCTCATCCTTTTTTGTTGTTCTCAGCCATATTTTAAAGTGCTTATTTTATGAATTAATATCCTTAGCTCATTTGACTTACGCAAATTTTGTCTTCATTTTTTCCTCCCCAGAGGGATGAATATTGAATGTAAGTAACCTAATACTTTGGCATTTGCCAAGCTGTGAAGTTCAAAGAAAAAGTGTGATTCTTATACATGTGTGGGAACATATTATATTATTTCTGTTTGTGGAAAAGAGGTTAAAATTAAATATTTTGTAATCTGAATTACTGAATTCATAGACTGTTGCGTCAGATAGAGTGATAAAATTTTCTGTGAATGGTTGGAAATAGTTATATTAGTTTTTATAATAACCTTATTATTACAGTACAGGTAAATGTGCATATTTAAGTTTTTGAGGATCTGTCAAATCCTCTACAGACAATGCGATATTTGGGAGCTACTGTGTGTTGGTTCCTCTTGGATGGGTGCACAAGGGTGATAGATGTTCATCCAACAGACAGCAGCTAGTAAACTGGCAGAGAAACTTGGTCTTTGTAAGTCTGAGGTATGATGTTATAGCAGCATGGGAGATGTAAGTATACATGTACTAAGCCAACTCTATAACGCTCAAGTTTATCCTGCCCAACAAAGAGTCATAATTCACATTTTTGGAGCTTCTTACAAGACAGAGTCAACACTTAATGCAATTCTAACATTTTTTGAAAATGTTGAGTCCAGTTGATTGGAGATTATTGGAGATGGTGCAAAAGTCACTTATACTAGAGGCCACATGTTACATATCAAGTGTTACGTGACTCCTGTGCCACTCTGTGTACATACTCATGTGCATATGTATCTAAACACATATAGAAGGGTAAAATTTGTAAGTTAGTGGATGCTTGAAATCTGACATTAGCAGTGCAAACTCTTGTGATTGCCCATTCTAATGCCATTGTTTTGACTTTTCAGTACTGGTTCCAGGGAATTTGGATGGGACCACATGACTTGTGAATTATCTTCCCCCACTCATATGCAATTGCATTAACGACTCTCAGTTCAGTCAAGCTTTTTCTTTAATTATGTGACATGGATGGTTCTTGTGTTGTTTGGACTGAGACCCTTCTTGAAGCGTGCAATGTTTTTTTTGCTTCCACAGAGATTTTTCATTTTATTAAGAGTAAACTTCCTTGCTTGTTATGAGTTTTGAAGCTACCTCTCAAATTTTTGGAACCAAATAATCACTTTACATTGAAAATAGGTTCCAATGTTTGTTGTGGCAATATGTAAACATGGCTCCCAAAATTCAAAAATTCAAAGTGGCGGATTGACGCCGTACTGTCTGATAGTTTGTTTAAGTTACGTTATTGACATGTCCTGACACCGCACTGCCTGGTACTGTGTTTACAGTTAGGTTAACATTTAAACCTGGCGCGAAAATTTAAAATTGGCGCCTAAATTCAAGAATTCAAGATGGCTTTTTGACTCCGCAAAATCTGGTAGTTTGTTTAGAGTTTGGTTATTGACAGTTCTTGACACTGTACTGTCTGGTAACTCCGTTTAAGTAAGGTTAGCATTTAAACGTGGCGCGAAAATTAGAAATGGCGCCTAAATTTCAAAAATGCAAAATGGCGGATTTACGCCGTACAGTCTGGTAATTTGTTTACAGTTAGGTTATTGACACATTCTGACACCGTACTGTCTGGTAGTTTGTTTATAGTTAGGTTATTCACCTCAATCGGAATTAGGTCAATTTTAATTTTATCATTCATATTAATTAGGGTCATTTGCATATCTACTAGGGCAATCAAGTTTTCGTATTAATTAGGTTAATTTGCATATTAATTAGGACAATAATGACAATTTGCGTATTAATTAGGTTAATCTGCACATTAATTAGGGAAACCAATGTAATTTGTATATTAATTAGGGCAATAAAGGTAATTGACCTGGTTGGGGTTGTTTACATCACGTGACTGTGACTGATATGACACATTTACCGTGCACGTTCCAGTTTAATAACTGTTGAACTGTTATTGTTTATCAAGTTAAAATTTGCAACAGATGCTCAAAATGTCCTCCACCTGAATCCATGCACGCACTGACACGTCTAGTCACGGACTGTCGCACCCTTTCAAAGTCCCGGGGCGGTTGCAAGTTGTTTGACGAACACAAGAAAGCGTTGGGGAAGTCTCTCTTCATTTTAAATTCGACCTGAGTACACTACAAGGTTTAAGTGTCTCAAGGATAAAAGTGTAAAGGAATAGGTTGGGCGAAAGTAAAGGCTGTACCTCGAAAACCTAAATATTTGCGGACATATATGAAATTTCTTTTCTTGTTTTGGTGTGGGGAATTTACTGATGAATTCATCCAAGCGTCTGAGATACACCCTGTATGTACCTGCTTACGTATTGTAAAGTATCGTTTTGCCTTCTCAGAATTCGTAGGTAGATTTATATAAAGAAAAAAGAGCACATTTTCGTTCCATGAATATTGTTCGTGGTGGGGAGAGCGAGGAAGCTTACAGTAAGTGGTGCTAACCTTTAAATGAAATTTTGTGTTTTAGAAGAAAGAACCATCCAAATATAACTAAAAAAGGTCTAGACATCAATATATGTGCAAAACACAAGTTGTATATGGCCCACATAGACTGACCTATTTCACATCGCAGCTTATTTTGAATCGACTCTGCTACATAAGAAGTAAATAATGGCGACAGCAACAGAGAACCAAATCTGAATTTTAAAGAGGAAGGAAATTCGGAAAGGCTGAGATTGTTTCATTGCAGCCCAAGGCATTTCATTTGTCTGGGATATTGCCGCCCCCAAGAAGCTGACAAACACACAGCAGTACATATTTACACAGGAATGATTATAAAGTTTGCACGGATTTCCCATATATATGTCAACACGCTCTGATATAAACATGCATACACAGGCACGTATAAAATAATTACATAAATCTGTCGCTTTTGTTAGCGACCGTTTGTGAACACGTTTATGCAATGTATGCATATCGTCAACAGTTACAGCCAGTAGGTGACAGTTATTCAGGAAAAGGTTACGGCCTGATTTAGAGATATTATCTAGGTATTTGCCCGAAATATCGCTGAAAAATTCATCATGTTCAGGAGTCCTATCGACAGCTGGATTGGGCATCTTCAGAACACAAATTTCGAACTTCACACTTGTAGCAGCGTGATCTGTTGCTTTAGAAGAGAGGCCAGTTTCTGTAACTGTAAAGCCAAGATAGAAGTTAGCTTCTGGTTACATTCTCAAAATAAATATATTCCATATATTCGGAAAAAAGCTGTGTTGTCATGTTGTATCCCGGCTGGACGCAGTGTGTAGAACGTATCATGGATATTGTTCGACACTGCGCGGAGAGTTGAATCGTAGATCTGGCTCTCGGGGAACGTAGTTCGTAGTCCGGGTTAAGCACTGGCAATGGATGCGTCAGCTGATACAATAACAGTCTTCGGCAAGAAACAGTCTTTATTGTCGGCTGTTAAACTTAGATACAAGAAGTCGAGAACTCCGGAGCTGAGCAATTACCGCGAGGGACTGGAAGGTCCGCTCCACTTGAAGTCTGAGGATGAAGTGTCTGTTTTTCGTTTTATAAGGTAACTCACATGATGTTGGGGGTATGGAAAATTTGGGAGTAGCGGCTGTCCAGAGTTCTCCTGGTCCTGACCTTTGTGTCTCGCGTGATGGTGTCTCAGCATGGCTTACATTTCCAGAGATGCACTTTAGCGCGGACACAGTTTAGGGTACATTAGTGATATCAGTTTCACATGACAGGGAACGAGTACATTGTCCACTGTCCAACTTACTTGCAACCAAATCATACAATTGTAGCAACACATATCAATGTTATAAAACACTACAAGTCCATAAGGAAACGCTAAAATAGTAATATATATAACAATATATAGCAGTCAAGATGTGTTGAATTTCACCACATAAAACGGCCCTTAACTGATATTTTGTCACATCCAATTGTGGCAGTGGAAAACAGGCCTTAGTGGTGTGGGGTCACATTTAACCATTTGTGAGAGTGTAAAATAGGCCAACAGCTGTGGTGTCACACTTATTCATTTGTGACAGTGCAAAACAGGCCATGGTGTTTTGTGGTCATACTTATCCGTTTCTGACACTGTAAAACAGACTTCACTGTTGTGTGGGGTCACCCTTATCTATTTGTGACAGTGTAAAACAGGCCTCACTCTTGTGTGGGGTCACCCTTATCTATTTGTGACACTGTAAAACAGGCCTTACTCTTGTGTGGGGTCACCCTTATCCATTTGTAACAGTGTAAAACAGGCCTTATCCATTTCATTAAACCATTGAAGTTACCTCTCTCTTTTCAATATTGATTTTAAGTGTCTATATGTTTGGCAGTTTATTTGCAATATGGCAGCTACTAGCTCATAAAATTCCCTGATCGCCTGTAAAGTAGTTCCGTTTTTTGTGTATTGACGGAGCGGCTTTTTTTCTTATACTTTCTCTCTCCATCTGAATTGTTATCTGGGGGTCGTCGGTTCGACTCTTGGAAATTGTTACTAACTCTGTTACGTTATTCCTTCGGAATACAAGAATGAATAATGGTATTTTTGAATACTTTACGTTATGAAGAAAAGGGGGTGAGTGGAAGTAGATCTGGATATATATTTAACCTCGGTACTAGATGGGGTGAATAGTTAACTTCACCTCCCCATCACTTTACTTCCTACAAAAGGGGCGGCAGTACCCTTTCGAAGGGAGGCTGTGTGTTTAGGGTTGGGCCGTGCCTCCCTACTTAGTAATTACTCGTCACCGTGAATCGATTTCAGCTGTGGGGCAACTGGAAGTTCCCTGTGTGTGATTATGAACACTCAAGCCACTGTACCATTGTATTACACCAAACTTAAATGAAACCCAGCAGCAATACTTACAGCTTGGTAAATAAAAAATATATATGTAGTAATACGAACATTTGACCATAATACAACTTCTACACTGAAAGAAGTCTCCACGCTTACATATAGACATATACTTGGGCGTGCTGGTCCAATACACGAAATTCCGAATAAACCCCAGCACCACCAAGGACTGCACAAGACCCCGCTCTCTTGATGTCGGCCGAGACATAATTTTAAAGTAGCAGGACCAAAACCAAATTTAGACGTTGGTTCTGCGGACACGGGATGCAGAGAGAGGAAGAAAGGACTGAGCTCAAGCAGGAAAACTCAGGAAAACATGTCACGTTGGAAGTGAGGGAGGAAGCAAGAAATGGAACTGGCAGATCTAGTTGATGAATGGTTGCTAGGCTGACGTGGAAGCTTCTCGAAAACGGAAGCTTTGCCATGATATGGCACAGAGTTCTTTGGAGAAGATACAAAACCCTTACCCCTCCTCGGAGTCATTAAAAATCGGTCGTCCAGTCCATATCCTACGTACTACACCGACTGAACTATCCCGGCTATGATCTTGAAATAGACATGGTGAGTTACTTCGAACCTCCTTTTCATTTCTTCGTATTTCATCACACCTCATTGAAAGGTGTATGTATGGCTGATTGCGAGGTTATTGTTAAGTTACTCGAGGATGCTGTTTTTACTGTATATCATCAAAAGAGATACAGAGATCATTATTCCCGTGAATGTGTAAGGAGTTGGAAGAACCTAACATTGTCAGAAGGTATAGCACCCCATGTTTAATTTGGGCAGACTGTGAAAAATTACAAGAAATTCCCAGCCTGTTACTGTGCTGATTAGCTGGGTGTCTATTACCGACGTTTTGGGGCAGCGTATCGATCCTGTCTTCAACGACATCTAACATGAAGGAGGGACAGATACGCGTTCCGAAACGTCTACAACCATTGTAGCATCCAGGGTCCCGTGGCAGCCCACCGACCACAAGCTGCACTCCCCAGACTCTGTTTAGACTAGAAGGGATACAGTCCTGTTCCCCTTCGCTTTTTGTAACGAAGGCGAGGTCATGAGAGGGGTGACAGACACATGACAGTGTGTAGCAGGCGTGCATATATGAGGCTTGCGGCCTGCCAGCTCGTGGGGATTCTTTTGGCACCAGCGAGGCACACCACATCACTCGCTAGAAATTACACAGTTCCTGCACTCGCCTTCGGCTCACTCAATTACTTCCGTGTATAGTTACTTAGAGTAGCAAATTATTGCTTACACTAAACTGGGAGATTGCTGTGTTATTATTTCTACATTGACAAAGCCAGCTCTCCCACGTATTTACCGAATTCGGGGAGAGAACCCAGGCTCCCCGGGTCTGGGTCGCTACACCATATACCTAGCTACTCATCGCAGATGAGCGTAACACTCAATTGCACATCTGTGGAAGGACAGAGACTTGAATATTAAAAAGAAACCCATTTATGACAGATGGTAAGAGAGTCGTGATTCAGAATAGGTACCTTCAGTATACGTGATTTTGTAGCTGACAAACTAAGTCCATGGAGCAGAATCCTTCCTGAGAAGCTAACAGATTTCCGCTAGTCAAGAAATTCCTCGCATTTGACGAAACCCGAAAGTTCATTACAGCATCCACAAGCGCCCGCCACCTGTCCCTACCATGGGCCAGAGTAATTTAGTCTATGCCATTTCTTGAAAGTTAATTTTAATATTATTCTCCTGTCTCCTTCTGTGTCTTAAAAGTGGTATCACTCCGTCAGGTCTCCCCACCAAAACCGTGTATATACCTCTCGTGTTCCCCATACGCGCCTCATGTCCCGCCGAGCTCATTCTTGATTTGATCACCCGAATAATATTCGGTGAGAAGTACAGGTGATGAAGCCCTCCTTATGTAATCTTGTCAACTCTCCTGTCACCTCGCCCTTTTAAGGTCCAAATATCTTCCGCAGCACCCTACTGTCGAACACCTTCAGTCTGTGTTCCTCGCTCAACGTAAGAGGCCAAGCCTCAGACCCATACAAAGTAACACGCGATATTACAGTTCTGTATACATTGATCTTTATATTTTGGTTAACAAATTGGAAGACAAAATTGAGAAGTCAGTGGCGCAATTGATTGGAACACTGGGCTTCAAGCCGGAATGTCTTGGGTTCAATTCCCGGTGGTGTCATTGGAACTTATCATATTCTTAATTCTTCCGGCAACACTGTGGCCGCTGGTGTCGACTCAGCCACTAACAGAAATGAGTAACAATATTTCCTGGGGTATAAAGGTGGCAGGTGTGTAGGCTGACAAAGATTTCTGGGTAACGGGAATCGAATCGTGACCATCAATGCACCAGCCAAGTCTTTATAGACCTACCGACTGAGCGGCCCTTGCTATTACATCCACAATATTTATCCACTCGAAGCGACGTCATTTAAATGCGTCTTTAAGTACAAACGAGAAGCCACAGAACAACGCCTATTAAACTGACTCCTTCATATGACAAGGCAGGGTGAATCTTACTAACATTAAGCATTATGTCATGCCGCTAGAAGCGTACCGTGTCCCAACGTACCCGGCGTAGCAGCGTGGTGAAGCTTGAATTTCATTACAGTGGAATATGCTGCTACCTGGCATTGATTCGTTTAAATATATGTTGCTGCCGTCTTCAGACTAACATGTTTCACTACACGGCCCTACTACCAGAGGTTTAACTTTAAATTACGCTATTGTACACTAACGACACTCCACACACGGACTGACAGACTGACACAGTGTACCTCTCTACAGGTGCGCCCACACAGTGCCACGTCATATAACGAAAACATGTTCGGATTTAAGAAGCACACACTACTAGCTGAAATTCACTGAACGATTTAGAAATAATCCCATAGCATTAAGGTTAACACATAGCCCAAATTTTAGCCTTGTTTCCTTATTAGTAATGAAGATGAAGGTCTTCTGTAATGTTACGTCTCTTCGACATTTCGACAGAAATATTTCCTTTTTGGATACATTAAGCCCGTAAATGAAGGAAATATGCTAACAACGAAAAATTGCAAATATGGGTGTATTAGTTGTTACGTCTGTCTGACCTTCTGCTGCTGAATCCGCACGTAAGACCTCGACTGGGAAGATTTTCATGAGATTTATTCAAATATTGAGCAGTTTTATTTACCTTTATATGCTGAAACATCCGAGTTCGAAATCTCAATTTGTCCATACCATGTACGTATGAATTTAATTTGTATTCTTTGGACCAACTCGTACACTAAGAAAATACAATGTATCAGGTTTCGCGTATTTCCCGAAATGTTTCGTTGTAGACTACACCATCCTCAGGTGAAACTACATTGCAACACTTGTAAACACTGGTTTGCTTCAGCGGTTACAAGTGTTCTAATATAGCTCCCCTGAGGATGGTGTAGTCTACACCGAAACACGTCGCGATTTATGTGAAACCTGATGTATTGTGTTTTCTTAGTGTACGAATTGGTCCAAATAATAAAAATTATATTCCAATTTCAGTTACAGTCTACTATGTAAAAACGCTCAGGGTGTATGTATGTATGCGTGTTTGCCTTTAGTCTGTGTATCATGCAGCGTGTAACACTGACGTTGACATGAATATATTTCGATATATCAATGAAGTTGTAGATAAATTGGGGAGGTTTTCCTAAAAGCAGATGATACCTGAAGGTCCGCAGATTTCACAGGTGTTATTAAACTCGCTGTAAGTGAAGTGTATTCGAATGCAGGTCATTCAAAGTTATGTCATATATTATCCTCTATCACCAAATCGTAGAAATTCAGTTCGACTTACTACGAGCTTCGTCCGGCTGTTGCCGCAGAGAGAGAGAGCGAGAGAGAGAGAGAGAGACTGAAACGAAGTTGGAAGGGACTACGTGTACGGGAAAACCAAGGGTTCATTTCAGTCCAACTCTCACTTCAGTCCCTGGGGTATTTAAGCTACAGCCACTAACAAAGTAATAATTCCGTGCAGCAGAGTTCTTCTTGACAAATTAACAGCTTCTCAGCTAGTAAGTAATTCCCCACATTTTATGGAACTCGAACGTTCATTAAGACGATCCCGCCATATGTCCCTACCTTGAACCAGAGTAATCCAATCTATGCCAATTCTTAAAATTCACTTTAATATTATTCTTCCATCTCCGCCTATGCCTTGCAAGTGGTCTCAGCCCATCAGGTCTCTCACGAAAATCCTGTATGTACCTTTCGTGCTTCCCATACGTGCCACATGGCTCGCCCATCACATTCTTCTCCATTTGATCAGCCGAATAATTTTGTAAAGAGCAGAGCCTACAGACCATAAAACTTCTCGCTATGTAGTCTTTCCCACTGTCATGACATCTCGTTCCTCAGAGGCCCAAATATCTTCTTCAGCACCCTATACTCGAACAAACTCAGCCCATGTTCCTCCCTCACTGCGAGAGAACAAGTTTCACACCCATAAAAAGCCAAAGGCACAGTTACAGTTCTGTATGTATTTTTTTAACTTTACGTTACCAGTTAGGAAACTGGAAGACAAGAGATACGGCACCGGATGGTAGTGGGCATTCCCTGAGTTCAGCCTGCACTTTACTTATTCATGCATGCAATCTTAAGTTCAGCTTCAGCGGCCTTTTAAAATTGCAGGTCATTTAGCGCTGCCCTGAAGTCTGCCTTTGAGAGCAGCAGAGGATATTTGTTTACTTCGTGGAGGAAAGTTTGAATAAAGTTATTAAATTAATGATAATTAGCACAATTAATAATGTAATTCAGGCACTTCTTAAGGAAGCATACTGTATGAAGTTACGCGGAAATATTTGCTGTTTCATGTGACTGAAAATTTTAAATATTCTTCAACATGTTCTATAAGTTTTTGCATGAAATAAAATATCTGTATAAGTAAAACAGGTTTGAAATATCTCCTGAAGTGACAATATTACCCTCTGAACCTCAACGGGTTTTATACTAGTCAGGTAATAATTAACGGACAGCTTATATGAAGACACATGCGGTCCCACGAAGTAACTGCCAAACACTTTAGCAGCGAAAAGACTTTACAACAGACTTTGTAATACTTTGAAGGCTAAACGAATCTATCTTATATATAAAGAGTCAACAAAGACAATCTGCCAGATGTTTCAGTATATTTGACGAAGGAGTGGAATGAATGCAATGGAAGTTCACGGAGGGTGTGCTATAGCTTGAATTTGTATGTTTTATTTACAAGAACACCTTTCGCCGCTGGAAATAAATTCCTGAAAAGAAATCTGTCATCAGGTACGTAATGTCTACCTGAATATGTTCCAAATTCTAACCCTGAGCGATTTAGTGAATATATCCCTATGCACGCCATAAAAGCATAAGTTTGTGCAGGCGCCCCCCCCAAATTTTTCAATTGGGAGGGGTAGCTGACCCTGCGGCTATATATAAAATTTACTTTTCATTTTACAAACGATGTTATAAAAATTATGTCACAAATATAGCTGTAAAATGACACTGTCTTAAAGTGCGTATAGTTTCACTTAAATACAAGTACAAATTCCGTGATTAAATTTAAATCACAAGGTCTAATTTTCTTGGTTTTAAAGTTCATCTGAGGCTTTAAAATTTGATTTTATTTTTCAAAATTCCAGTGAAATAGTCGTCTCCGGATTTCAGTGGCTGACTTCGACAGTAGGGTAAATCGAATGAGAAGTTTGATTTCATCGTGTCTACAAAAACTCTTTTAAAACTTCGTTTTGCGGGTTGCAGTCAGGCCGAAATCCAGTCTTCTTGATCCTTGAAGTTGTGACCGATAGGTTGTCCCGAAACGGCGTTACAGAACTATCACTCAGTGCCGTGTAATATCCCAGAAGAGCTCAGATCTTCTCTTAAGTTTTTCATTTTGTGTAATGAGACTTAATTTCGCAATTATAAAACCAAATACGCACATGCAGTGTAAACAACATATAATTTATTTCTTGCTACTTCTTTTCCGGCCTCCCGCCATCACCAGGGACCGTATACACGAATATATTAAAACATAGCAGAATATAATACACATACACAATTTTAATATTTTTTGCATCCCATGATCTATCTGTGAAACTACTGTGAGATAATTTATACAACTGTAAATTAATCATATTTGATTATGTTTTAAAAATATTTGTGTATATATACTCTCAGCCCATCCCAGTGGCCGCGCGGTCTAAGGCATGGGTCTGTCGCTGCCCGTTTGCTAGGATTGTGGGTTCGAATTCCGCCGGCGGAATGGAAGTCTGCCTCTTGTGAGTGCTGTGCCTTCTCGTTTAGACGCCACGGTGTCGCCCGATCAGGGGCCCAGAGGAGTCCCACTGAATGTGCGCTGTGTGAGTGTGATCGCGAAGCATCGGTAATGAGGAGGCCGTGGCACACTCGGAGTTGTTGCACCATGGGAAAGGAAAGTATACTCTCTGATGATGGAGGATGGCCACCGAAACATGTAGAAATAAATAAATGGTGCTGTTGTTAATAGCCTAGGGCATTATAAATGTTGGTTGTGTAAATAAAAAGACGTGTTGCCGAGTTTGTGTTTACAAATTAGACTTAATATTTAATAACGCAGAGTAAGTTCCGTTGGACACACTTATTTCACGCCTGCAACCTTATGCTGCCTGTGACTCAATTTCTCTTTCTCACGTAGACCTCGAGTGGCTGGACGAACTGCTTATTAGCTTCGGGACTCCCAGCAATAAGACCCTTTCATCTGATTGGCTGCTTTTTCTTCTTTATCTTCTCTACAGGAGCAAACATCTGTTCTATTACGTCCCAACCGTATTGGTCTCCGTTATAAGGTGTAAAAATTCTATTTTTTATCAACTTATGTATAGAGTGCGGTGATTTTAATCTGATTAACAGGGACTTGTAGCTGTTTTGTGCCTGCATAAATGTGTGTTGTGTTTGACAGAGTGTAATTAGTCTTGAATTAAGCCTAAGGTTTATAAATTTGGATTTTGTAATAAAAGACACTGATTCAATTGATCAAATTCCAACAGAACTGATTAAAGCAGGGGGTAGAACAATTCGGTCTGACATCCATAAAGTAATTAATTATTTTTGGAGTCAAGAGAAATTGCCTGGGGAATGGAAGGAGTCCATCATTTTACCTATTTATAAGAAGGGTGACAAAACAGATTGTAATAATTATCGAGGTATGTATATTTGCGAGCTACATACAAAATTCCATCCAATATTCTTCTTTCAAATTTAACTCCACATGCAGAAGAAATTATTGGTGAACATCAGTGTATATTTCGGCGGAAGAGTTCAAATACAGATCTTATATTTAGCATTTGTCAAATACTTGAGAAAAATGTGAATACCATGAGGCAGTACATCAGCTATTTGTGTACTTGAAGAAAGCCTATGAGTCAATTTAAGAAGAGGTCTTGTATAATATTCTCATTGGGTTTAGTATCCCCATGAAACTAGTAAGACTAATAAAAATGTGTCTAAGTGAAACGTATAGCAGAGTTCGGGTAGGCAAACATCTGTCTGACACGTTTCCTATTAAGAATGGCTTGAAACAAGGAGATGCTCTGTCGCCATTGCTTTTCAACTTTGCTTTAGAATATGCCATTAGGACGGTTCAAGCAAACCAGGAGGGCTTGAAATTAAATAATACACATCAGCTTCTAGTTTATGTTGATGATGTTAATGTATATGGCCAAAACGTGCATACTGTAAAGGAAAACACACAAGCTTCAGTAGTCGTCCGTAAAGAGTCTGGTCTAGAAATACATGCTGAGAAAACTAAGTACATGATCATGTCTCGAAATCAGAAGGCAGGACAACATCACAACATGAAGTATAATAAATCCTTTTGAAGTGTGAAAGAGTTCAAATACTTTTGAACAACCCCAACAAGTCAAAATCCCATTCATGAGTAAATCAAAAGAAGACTGAAGACGGACAACGCTTGCTATCATTCGGTGCAGAATCTTTTATCTTCCAGGTTGCACTATAAAGATATAAAGATTAGAGAACTCTAATTTTATCTTTTGTTTTGTACGGGTGTGAAACTTGGTCTCTCACACTGAGGGAAGAACATAGGTTGAGGGTGTTCAAGAATAAGTTTCTGAGGACCATATTTGGGCCTAAGCGGGACGATGGGGCGGAAGAATGGATAAGACTACATAACGACGGGCTTAATGATCTGTACTCATCACAAAACATTGTCGCGTGATCAAACCGAGAAGAGTGATATGGGCGGGGCACGTGGCACTTATAGGGGAAAGGTGAAGTGCATATAGGATTTTGGTAGGGAGACTTGCGGGAAGGAGACCACTTGAAAGACGCAGGCATAGGTTTGAGGATAATAATTAAATGGCTGTTCAAGGTGCTGGAAGGGGACATGGCCTGGATTGATCTGGCTCGGGTTAGGGAGAGGTGACTGGCTCTTATAAATTCGATAGTGAACCTTCGGGTTGCATAAAATACGGGGAAAGTCGTGACTTCCTTAGAAGGCCTTAGCTTCTCAAGAAGGACTGTGATCGGTGAAGATATTTAATTAGTTAGTTAGTTAGCTAGTTAGTTAGTTATCTAGCTACTTAATTGGTTAAAACACTGTGGGCATGAGAGTTTTCGTCCACTGTTGTTCCCTTATGCTTCGGGTCGAAGAAGGTCATATTCTTTTTCTTCAACGACCAGCAGGTATAGTGTCCGTTCTCGTCCACGGGTGGGTAGGTTTTCGTGCGCGGTCAATTCGTTATCCTTCGTGCGGGAAAAAGTCAAATCAGTTTCCGTCCGCGACCAGCAGGTCAGCGGTTCACGACCCGTAAATGAGCATAAGGCAGTTGCGGAAGACATTTTTTGGGGGTGGCAGACGATTGTTTGGAATAAATTTGACTAAATTTAATGAAAAATCCTTCATTAAGACAGTGCACTAAAATAATATAACAATTTGTATCAAGCAATGTGGCCTTGTATCACATTGAATATAACCTGCATTTTATCATAATTCTTATATTAACTAACAAATGCAAAACATGATTGGCATATAACAATACATCTATCATAAAATTGAACAACGTTTGGTGTGTCACGCTTGGGAGTTCCATGGGTCGCCATCAGATGTCAGGCGACAGAACTATCAGAACGGAGTTCCATAGATGTCCAATAGATGTCAGGAGAAACAAATGAACAGGCCTATGAGACCGGTTTCGAGATTAATCACAAACTTTGAATGTGGTAACAGTGCACATTTATGCTCTTACGATATTTATGCTGTTACGGTACTTGATATGTATTTGGAATCAAGCGTGAATGAAGATAATACAACACCACTACGAAATTCCAGTGTTTTAAATGTGGTAATACTGGAATGCAGCAGCAGTTACGTGCCGTGATTCATATACAGCTGCACATAACATAACACTGTAACATTTCAGACTGACAATACTGCAGCAATTGATGCACTCCTTCTATTATAACATGCCTAATGCTATCATGCTATGTAAGTACACATACTACAGCATTTCAGTGTCAAAATACTGCAGCAATTGATGCACTCCTTCCAATATAGCATACCTAATGCTCTCATGCTGTATAAATGCACATCTATATAAAAATTCAGCAATGCAAAGGAATGTAACGCTTGGAGTTCCGTGGGCCGCCGTCAGATTGCAGGACAACTATGAGAACGTTCGAGTATCAAAGACCGCCACTAGATGTCAGGAGACGTAAATACCGAGTACTGTGTTTTCTGCACGGTACGATCTGAGCCTGTAATATAATTCAGCTTTATTTGCGTGTTTTGAATGGATCTAGTAATAAATTGCAATTATTTCCCCATACAGCATTAAATGACTGATTTTTATAACCCTATCGGGGTGTGTTTTTCGCACGGTACGGACTGAGCCTGTAATATAATTCAGCTTTATTTACGTGTTTTGCATGGATCTCGGAACAAAAAACGATTATTTTCCTATGCAGCATTAACTGATGAAGTTTTAAAACCGAGACTGGGTGTGTTCACTGCGCGGGAGGAACTTAGCCTATATAATTCAGCGTAATCTCAGTCTTTAAATGGTTAATCACAAAGATATATAATAGCAAAGAAATATTCGTAAACAATTTTCTCTTTGGTATAACTTATGATTTAAGGTTGTGCCATGGCTCAGGCGGTTAGACGCAGCTCTCCTAGCGCGGAGGCCCAAGTTCGATCGCGGGTCATTCCACGTGGGGTTTGTGGTGGACAAAGTGGCAATGGGACAGGATTTCCCCGAATATTTCGGTCTTCCCCTGTCAATGTCATTCCATCGGTGCTCCGTTACCAAGAAAGGGACAATAATAATAATAATAATAATAATAATAATAATAAGCTTTATCATACGGTTTAACAATAAGCCTTACGGTCGCGTTGCGTGCGTAGCGTCTTCTGCTGGGTCCTTCTCCACTAACTAGCTAACTAACTAACTAACTAACTAACTAACTAACTAACTAACTAACTAACTAACTCCATGGAGAAGAGGCCTTCTTGAGAAGCTAACAGTTTCTCAGCTAGTCAAGAAATTTCCTGCATTTTATGGAAACCAAAGGTTTATTACCGCATTCACAAGAGCCCGCCACCTGTCCCTATCCTGAGTCAGCTCAATCCAGTTCATGCCCCCCCATCCCACTTCCCCAATATCCATCTTAATATTATCCTCCCATCTACGCCTGGGTCTCCCAAGTGGTCGCCTTCCCTCGGGTCTCCCCACCAAAATCCGGTATGCACCTCTCTCCTCCCCCATACGTGCCACATGCCCCGCCCATCTCAGTCTTCTCGATTTGATTACCCGAATAATATTTGGTGATGAGTACAGGTCATTAAGTTCCTCGTTATGTAGTCTTCTCCAATCCCCTGTCGCCTCGTCCCTCTTAGGCCCAAATATCCTCCTCAGCACCCTATTCTCGAACACCCTCAGTCTTTTTTCCTCCCTCAATGTGAGA
>BLKM01000854.1:212688-246747 GCA_013340265.1 Coptotermes formosanus
AAAAACCCCTTCTAATTCCTCATAGAAGCTGTCCTTTGAATCATCACCCTTCTCTTCCGTTGGTGCATGCGCATTCAGAACAATGATATTACACCAGCGGCCTCTCAGCACTATGTATGACATCCTAGCACTAACAAACTCCACTCTCTTGATTGCTGATACTATTCTCTGGTGCACAAAAGACCTGTTCCCAATTGATGATTTTCCTGCCCTTTGCCATAGAAAAAATATACTCCCCGGCTCTTACAGTCCCTTCTTTGTCCCACCTAACCTCCTGTACACCCACTAAATCTAACTTGTACTTAGCTAATTCCCTGGCCACTGTCATAAGTGACCCTGACCTATACATGCTCCTCACATTCCATGTTCCGGGTCCTTCTCCACAAAAACTTAAATCATGGTATGGGGCTTTATGTTGTGGCTTTTCCTTCAAATGCTTAAACTTTTGCCCTCAGCAAGCAGTAAGCCCATCTTATATACATTGTTGAATTGTCAGTCTCTGTCACACTCCCACACTGAAATTTCATGGACCGCCACCAAATGGCAGGATAAGACAAGAGAGAATTTAGTTTGACGAACTCGCGAATGGTTTGTACAGACAAGATTAATTGGGGTTGCCACGTTAACTACGCAAAGGTTCGCTGGGCACTAATACGACAGTATAATATATATATACGTACACATTATTCGGGTTTTCACGATAACTGCGGGCACCACTACGAAATTATAACCCACAGGCCTATACATTCTTCAGGTTTCCACGTTAACTATTTAAATGTGCGTGCCTTGCCTGCGCGGATCGCGGGGTTTCCGCAGTAACTGCATAAATGAAGTGTTCCTTGCCCCCACGGGTTGCGAGTTTTCAAATGTAAGTAAGTAAATCGGTGTGCCTTCCCTGCTCGGACCGTGGGTTTCCACAGTAACTACGTACATGAAGTGTGCCTTGCCCCCACGGGTTGCTGGGATTCCCCGGCACATACGTAAAAGTGTGTCGAGATACTGCCTGTGTCGCCGGGCACCAGCATACATCCAGTTTTACATCGAGTTGTGCAGTTGTATAGAGTTCTTGTAATTCTCTGCTAAAAAACCTGGGTCGAGAAGTTTCGAACCACGACTTCAGCAACAAACAAGAAACCTGGAGAGAACGTCAGAAGTGTCCGGACATCAGAAAACATTGAAAAATTAGGAGTTGCTACCGATCGTAGTCCCAAACGATCAGCACACTTTGTCCATACTTAGGCCTACATCACGTCATTTTTTCTCCGTCAGTTACGCACTTTAGAAACAAATTCGAACCACGAAATTTCTCCTGTTTCATATTTTTAATCAAATCTGCTGCCAGTCCATTAGCAACGTGACTTCTTTTGTTGGCCACTGTAGCAGGCACATTGACACTGCGTAATTTCACTTAAATCATATATTGACATTCCTTTAGCTTAATTGTACATAAACCGATGTCGTGGGAAGAACGGTAGAAGTATTGATTTAAGTGTCAGTGAAAACCCACAAGTGTTCTTTGTTAGCTGCAGACTGCTGCTGCGAGACGCCCAAGGCGTGGGTTGGAACACAGCCCCAGAGTCCACGTATTGTTCTGTCAGACAATCCGCGAACTGTTGTTATTGTCCTCCGTTTGGCATCGTTGCGATGAAGTCCTCAACATAGCAGCCGCCTACTTCGTCTGGATTGAGAGAAAGAAGACCAGAGAGAGATATGGTTTAGCCATTTCCCTTCTTCAGAGTTGTTTTGTTTATACTGACTGGATAGTCCAAACTGTTGTAACCTATCTTCCTGACAAAATCTCCGGCTACTTAACTACATATTACGAGATTGCAGTGATCTCTTGGCGCCCAGACTTGCAATGAATTGGTGACTTCAGGACACTGACGACACTGTGCATGAACAAGTGAAGGGCAGTTTATCCTCTTACCTGTCTGAATTTCGCCCTCAGAATAAGAAAAATGAGAGCTATAAACTGTGAGTGGAGAAAGTAAGAGCACAGATCAGTTAGAAACTTGGTAATCGATCTTAATTTGCTTACGAAAATGTAATTGTTTTGGTGGAAACTAATTGGCTAAACATGTTGGTGGATAGGGGGTGAAACAAAGGTTGCGTCATGCAAGCTCACCAAGTACGACTTGAAGCGGCATATCAGGACATCTTGGTATCGTTGTTATTGACGGGGAATTCTTGTCATTGGCCGACAGCTCCAAGCGGGCCAGAGCCTCCTCATTATCCAGGCTTCACGATCACACTCAGGCACATCACAATCGATAGGACTTCTCTGGATGAGCCATCAGCCCGACGCAGAAAGTTCTCTGTGACAAAATACAACACTCACAAGAGACAGACATCCATGCCGCCGGCGGGATTCGGACCTACAATCCCAACAAGTGAACGGCCGCAAATCCACACTTTAGACCGCGCGGCCACTGGGACCGGCACTGTCGATGGGGATGTACACACGAACAGTAGCAGCGGACCAAAACGGAGATAGGCTTAGAGCGGCTTGAGAGCTACCTGCTTTCTTCGTGGACGGGAACGGATATGACTTTATAGCCTTCGTCTGACCGTGGACGAAATCTAACATCCCGGTTTATGTATAGAAATATTTTGCATTTTTAACAGCGGGCAGGAGCACAGAATGTTGTGAACTGAGTGGTAGCAAGCCTTCCCCGAATTTAATTGTCTCTTTTATTCATGACGTATTTCATGTTATTGCATTTGCACCTGGGACATACCAGTAAATTAAGCCACGCCTCCTTCATTTTCTATCGTTTCCAATTGGTGATCCAGTAACCAGTCAGTTATTCAAGGATTTATAAGGTGAGACACTGCCAATGTCATGAAATATAGGCCTAAATAAAAAATAAATCAATCTTTCGTACCATGGCAAGATAGCCAGTAATGCCAGAATTTGTAAACTGAAAATACGCAGTAGTTTTATTTACAGAGGCCCAACTTTCAACTGTCAGTCCGTTTCATATTTTGGTTTCTTGAAGGAACGTGGAAATGTCAAAAGGCTAATAGAATTGACGGTTTGCTACATGAAATTCAAACAGGCGATTTTTTTAATATCTAGCAGCAATCCTAGTCATTGAATTGAAAATCAGTCTTCGCGAAGACAATATATTAGACACATGGCCTGTATCGGGGAGAGTAAAAACACTGCATCCCCCAACCCCAAATAGTCAAGCAAATCCGTAAGAAAACTTGTAGCCAACTCGACTAACGTTTGTGACGTTCTGTAAAAGAGTTTTTAATACGTATGTATTAGCTTGGCCATATTTGTCAGTACGTAGGAGACAACTTGAGTAATTCTATAAACAAAATTTCATGAACACTGATATGTGGGCGTTTCCGTAAAATTTATCTGAAATATTTAAATTTCTTTCAAATCAGGCAAAATTACGGACAATATATATGAAGACGTAATTTCTTCGTGCATGTCCAGAGTGACTCACCGATATGCACTGTGAGGTATGTCTTAAGACAGGTCCATATACCCCTCTAAATCCAGTTCTCCACAGAGTGCTGTCTAGTGCTTCCTCTTCCAATTTCCACAATCCTCTCGTTTTCTTGAGATCAAGAGCTGCTTAATCTTCTTCGTCGCCTTCCTCTCAGGCATTTCCAACCCATGCTGTGAGCAGTCCAGTTATCCATCCTTCTGCTTACCGCTCCTTCTCGGCCTTTTGTAATGCTCGTACTTCTTAGTTTCTCACACGATCGATCCAACTGATCTCCATCCTTCTCCAGCACCACACTTCAGAACTTTCCAGGTATTTCTGATGTACTTTCCGAAATGTCCAATTTTCAGCACTGTCAAAAGCTATGCCCAAATATAGTCTTTCACTAGTTTCTTCCTTAAATTTAAGAGGAGGTCGCTGGTGAAAAGATTTCTTCTTTTTGCATGATGTTTTGCCATGACAATCCTGGATTTGCTATTTATCTCTCAGTAATGCGTATAGCGAAATGAGTCACATTTAATGCCTAATGCACATTTTTCGTAAAACGTATGAATATCGTAAACTTTAAACAAACCCTCCTTTATATACTGCGTCATGTCGTAACTTCTATTCCAATAGAGCAATTCCGCCTGAAATATTAGAATTCTGGAAATGTAAACCTGTAGGCAATGCAACAGGTAGTGTACACTTTCATATTGTGCCTGGCTTTCATAACTGTTCAACGCTAACATCTTAAAACCTGACAGCCTAATTTTGCTAGGCCTAATTACACGATTTCCACCGCACTCTCATTCTGCAATCCACACTCATTGTCTTTCACGTAACTAACTAACTAACTAACTCCATGGAGCAAAGGCCTTCTTGAGAAGCTAACAATTTCTCAGGCAGTCAAGAAATTCCCCGCGTTTTGTAGAAGCCGGAGGTTCATTACCGCATTTACAAGACCCGCCACCTGTCCCTATCCTGAGTCAGCTCAATCCAGTCCAGGCCCCTCCATCGCACACCTTGAAGATATATTGTAATATTATTCACCAATCTATGCCTGGGTCTCCCAAGTGGTCGTCTTCCCTCAGGTCTCCGCACCAAATCCTATATGCACCTTTCTTTTCCCCCATACGTATTACATGCCCCGACCATCTCATTTTTCTCAATTTGATTACCGGAATAATATTTGGTGATGAGTAACTTACAGGTCATTAAGTTCCTCGTTATGTAGATTGGCTTCACGTAGCGTGTAATAATTGCCTTTATATCGTCCAATACAGGCCATTGATAACCTCCATTGTGGTGGACAAGAACCTACTTAATGGGCAGACAGTGATTTTTCCAGCAGCCGCAAGTGGCCTTCCTAATTCATCGCGGGCCCATGAATTTCTCGAGACGAATAACTACAGTAACTTGTACTGATTGTACTCTTAAGAGAAAAAAGGACAATATTATAGCACTCTATTCTAGACTGTGACTGGGATTATGCAGATTTAAGTACACGCACTAAACCAAACTATTAGCAGCGTCCACTCGGCTTTCTTCAAAGCTATTAATATTATTTTATTGTAATCCTTTAAAGCCCAGTGTAAACTTTATGTTCCATCAGTTTTAAAGTACATAAACTCAACGTTTTGCTTACACACAGTATTTAAGTTTGCATGGGTCCGATAATTAACAGCTATTATTTCCCTGTCTCGCATTAACTTAGCGCTTTTTATAACCGAGATTGTGTGCGCTTACTGCACAGTACGAACTGAGCATTAAATACAATTTTATTGCACATATTCTCCTGGCTTAGGAAGAGAGACCTGTGTCCGACAGTTCCTTCCGCCTGTGAGAACACACGTCTCCCTTCTTAACCAGAAGACGTGTGCAGCAGAAGCTCTAGAGGCTGGTCAATTATGTTCAATCACTGAATCTGCTTTTTCATGCCCTTTTAGTCCACATTCCTTTTCAGCGACACATTTTCAATATCGTGTTGCTGGATAATTCTGTACTTTGTAGGCGCCTTTGCCTAGTCCCGAAAGGCGCCCTTAAGTTGATCATTTCTACGCCCCCTGTAGGCCTCCATGGTGCTGAAAGGAACAACTTTACTTTTACACACATCAAATTACTTTTATAAACGAGAGGGAACGTGTTTACTGAGCGGTAGGGGCTAACTCTTTAAATAAAATTCAGGTTATTTCTCGTCTTTACAGGAGTAATAAGAAAATTCGAATGTACCTTAAATGCAGATGGTATGTCGTATTTATTTCCCATACCGCAATATTTCCGTACTGCTTTACTTTGTCTTCGTACAGGACATTTTAGGCGCTTTCCCAAAATTCCGAAAAGCGACTTGGTTTCGTCATATCTGTCTGTCCGTCCGTCCGTCTGTCCTTTCCTCCGCATTGAATAACTCGGCTCCAACTGGAGGAATTTTCATTAAATTTCGTATAGGAGCATTTTTTTTAATTTGTCGAGAAAATTCAGGTTTCATTAAAATCTCAAAAGAATAACTGCTACTTTGCATGAAGACCAATATACATTTATTATAATAGCTGTCTGAATTATTCTTAGAATGAAATATGTTTTTAAAAATTGTAGAGGAAAAGAAAGCAAATTTACTTTCAATAACGCTTTTCCGAATATCGTGTCATTTATGAGCTAATATTGAATTGTACGGTACAGCCAGATAAGTCACAGAAGACGATATAATAGGGAGCAGAAAAGTTGCAGTTTTTGTACTGGATAACTAAGGCAGGAATACAGACACGTATAATAGTTAATATTTATTTTTTTCCTCAGCAACAATAGTTACGCGGACGCGCCTTAATATTGCGTTTATATCTACATGGCCTGTTTTATTTCTCTGTGGTGCAACAGCCCAACTCTGGCCTAGACTGCCTCGTTTTAAGATTTCTAGATCACATGCAATTAGGCACAGGGAGACAGAATCACACTCACATGCACACACACAGCCGGTAGGACTCCTCTGAACGAGTGATCGGTCCGTTGCAGAGGCCGCTACCTACACAGCACGCAACAAACAGAAGGACAAACATCCATGCCCTCAGCGGAATTCGACCCAGCGACCCCGTCGTTTTATACAGAAGCCAAAGAATTGTGTTCCCAGTAGCGAGTAATTCCTATAATAACTCTTACGTACCTCAGATGGCAGTGAGTGCATAGAAAAATCACTCCTTATATTGCAGTGTCATATACACACTCTTCGGTAGGTATTACAGCTTCTGCCTCCAATTTTAGCCTGTCAAGCTGTCATTTAAAATCATGTAAATTTAACTGCGTGCTTATGGATTTCGAAATTACGCAGTAGCTCTGCTTGCGTCTATTCCCTTTGTTGTAACCCTTGTTCAGCACAGGGAACAT
The DNA here is from genome assembly GCA_013340265.1 of Coptotermes formosanus. NCBI lineage: Eukaryota > Metazoa > Arthropoda > Insecta > Blattodea > Rhinotermitidae > Coptotermes > Coptotermes formosanus. Next base: position 219,510 of record BLKM01000854.1, read on the forward strand.
TCCTTCTGGCTACGCACTTTACATTTGTCCGTGGCTTTGAGCACGCTAAAGGCCAGTGATTACGTGGAGAGTGGTTTGATTTAGGGCTTCTCTATTGTGTTTATTAGCTCCCTCAGGGATCACGTAACAACTGGCCTTTGTCGGTGCATAATGAATGTAATAAACGCACTTTAATCCATTTTAACAGTTGGATTGGCAATTAACAATAAAATACAGACTTGTCAAAAACACAACATATTTTTATCGTGTATTTTACGCATGACTGAAATTAACCTCCTCTGCGCTTATGTGTATGTTTGCTGTGAGAGATCAATGAATAACCCCACAACGGGACTTCTGTTTTCAACAAGGTTTTAAGGATTTTTAATCTTTGTGTAGCCCCAAATCCGCTACTCATATATGACTTATTTGCTAACGCAGTTATACCTACAAATGCCAACGCCTTTCAAAGATAAATTTGTGCAAATTGAACAGCAGGTAAAAAATTTTGAAAATTTGTTCCTATATCTGCTGACATAAGACAAATACAATCACAGACAAATTAAGAATAGTCTAAACTTGGAGAACGCTATTATTTTGTGAAGACTATATCTTACGTAAATATTTTAATTTTATATGAATGCAGGAATTGTTCTTTCCCACTGAAGACAGAACACAGCCTGAGGATGTTCCAGAACAGCTCCCTGAAAAAAATATGTTGACCTAAGTAGGAGACAGTATAGGAGGTGGTAGAAAATTTTAGAATAAGGCTGCTTTGTGAGGTACTAGGGAGAAATCTATGGAAAAATGTGAGATAACCCTTAAGGAAACTTTGTTATTCATCTCCGTGCATATGATCGATACAGTGAAAGAAATCCAACTTATGCACACTGCTATTGTTTGTTTTAAACCTTTGTTTTTTTAGTTCCCCAACATGTTTCGGCAAATAACAATGACATCGTCAGGGAGTATTATTACTAATTGCATAAGATGTGCATTAATTGGGAATTATAAAACGGTAAAATATTTAATATGTTAGAAACTTCTGTAAAATTCTCGTGCTGGTTTGTTGTTATTTTGCTCATTTTCGGCTTGATGTCCTTAAGGCATGTAATTCCTGGTGTATATGCTGTAGGGTATCCCGTCTATTGGGCCAGGTGTGTAGAGTAGGCGCGTGATGGAACATGCCAGTTGCTCAACTGGTGTGGGCTTAGATCCATCTGGCTACCAACGGCGAAAAGTGGCACGCACAATTGGGCATAAGGCTCAATATTCGAGTTCCATTAAATATGTGAGACTTTTTGAGTAGCTGACAGGCCGCCAGTATTCTAATGAGAGCTCCGTTCCATGGAGATGAATATAGATATATAGATTACTAAAAATGCTTAACTGTATAAGTTATTTTTACAGGGTATAAAAACAGCCGGAATTTCCTTCAGTTCACGTAGCAGTGCAGGTCTGAAAATGAGTTTGCAACACACATATCTTGTGGCTTTTACTTGATCTCTAATTATACCAGTCCACGTTTAATTCTACTGCTGTTAGACCGGTTCCACACATGTTCTCCTTCATAACTGAAACACTTTTCGTATCTTTGAAGATCAGGTTTAAAATTCTTATAGTTTATGACGTTGCATGATGTGATAAAGAAGTACCAATGTTTGGGAGGAAAGTCCTGCCTCTGTCGTGAAGTCAGAAGCTGTTTGTAACACGAATATATGCTACGTTCTGCATAACGGAAAACTGAACTTAAAAATAGATAAATCATCAGAAAATAAACTCTGATTTTGAGCTGAAGATAACTTGTCTTTGTGATTTGCGCTTTCTGGAATACCACGGAGCATTGAATTGCAGTTCTGTACCGACGTCCGGGGACACCAAGTATATTTATTTTGATCCGCTCCTGTTCCTCCTGCCGACAATGCATAGACGAAATACATCGGGAAATTTCACTCCTCCACCAACTGCTAACGACAGAGAAGATCAAGAAGTAATGACAGAACATGAAATGGGAGAAGTCCCAAATGCAAAGGCTGCTACATACAGACAACAGGAGAAGCGTCCCAAAAGAACGTAGGAAGTATCCTTGTCGGAAATAATTGAAGAAAAAAAGTGCATGATACTGATGAAAACAAATCATTTTTAATGTCTCTGGTACCGGCATTCAGAAAATTGAAAGACGAACAGAAATTCATAGCGAAGGTGGAATTCCTAAATGTTATGAGGTGCATAACATTTTGTTAACCCCGCCCTTGATGTTAACAGTCCACCCAATTTTCCATCTTATTCTAACCTGCCTGCTCCACCTTCACATGCTTCTAACATTGGAAGCCTCCCAATGTTCACATTCCGTATAGAACACATTACAATTCTTGTAAAGGCTTTCAGCATCCCCACTATGAATCCCTGTAAAATCCTAATTCCAACTTCACACCCAGTCCACAGCAATGTGATTCCACCAGCAGTAGTACTCGTCATGCACACATGTCACCCTCTGTTGGAAATACCTTCTCACCCCTAACAGACTCCAAACTGTTAGAGCTACATTAGATGTGTTGTGGCTGTATTTTCCTTGTTGCTTAACAAAAACAAAGATTGAAGGCTAAAATACAGGTAAGAAAAGAGGCGTACGTGATATTATTTTGACCCTATTATTGTATAAAGAATAAATAAGAACAAACGACTTATTTCAGTGTTAGAGTTACTGCTTTAGATTTACATTAATGTTACTGCCAGTCTTTCTTCCGGTGGCACAGGTACCTTTATCACTGCATTCTGGTATGTAATACTTGGTATAATCATGAACAACAACTCGTAGAAACTGTTGCAGCTCATTCTACAATATTCAAAGAACTTTTTCTGATGCATACGCAAGTGTTCATATAAGGTGTGGAACTGCCGTTTCAGTAGTCTTTGACTTACAAGTGGATGTACCCAAAATTCTTTCTTCGTTTTGCCCTAGTTCTTAGTAGCAGACCGCAATCAGCAACTGACTTAACAGAATCTATACTTTAGCCAGTAGAGCGCACACACTTTCTGCACAAGATTAAACTCTCCAGTCTGAGAAAAAGACAAGAAATTATAGTTTCTTTCGCCGTCCTTTAGCACAACCAAGAAATAATTGGCTGCCGTGTTTTTTCACCGCGGCGTGAAATCGATGAATAAAGTGAAAATGACGATAATGTTGAGTCACAAACACTGAAAATTGCGACAATTTCTGTTCCGAACTGTGATGGTATTGCAAGCAGTGTTGAACCATCTACGAGTAAGTCTAAAATCCCAAAATATTTGACAGCAAACAAAGCGAAATACAGGTATTACAATGAGTCCTACATCAAATATGGATTCGTTTCAAATCTGCGTGAGCCACATCTTCCACCTGCGTGATTTGCAACCAAACTCTGTCGAAAAACTCTATGAAACCATCTCTCCGCCATCGACAATTGGTGACCAATCACGGTGAGTTTAAGGACAAGCCATCTGAATTTTTCAAAGGCAAAGAAGGAAACGTAAGTAAAACTTCAAATGTAATACATAATTTTACACAATCCTCAAAGGTAGTATTAGACACATCGTATGATATAGTATTGCTAGCTGCAAAAAAATATAGATCATCATACACGGCAGTAGAGTCTGTCATTGTGACTGGTGCTTTAATTACAGCAAATAAAGTGCTAGACAAAAGATCTGCAAATGCAATAAAAATATTGCAAGTTCTGACATAAATATAGGTCGCAGAATTAATGACATAGCACAAGATGTTGTTCAACAAATTAGAGAGAACATTAAAATTTACTAATGATTTGCAATTCAGATTGATGAATCTGTCGATGTTCCTGATGAAATTAAGCTGTGTGTGTACATTCAGTATCTTGATGTTAAGAAAGGGGCCATTTTGATGAAATTCTTGGGTTAAAAAATTACCAGAACATAGGCTTGGAAAAGATATTTTTAAAATCCTTGACAATTTCATAAGTTCGGAATTACAGTTGCAGTGGTGATCGTGTGTCATTGTATCCATTGATGGGGCTGCTTCAGTGACAGGGCACGGAAACGGTGTTGATGCGCGTATTCGCGAAATTTAAAATTAAAATCAGCGGGCAATATTGCATCATACAAAAACCAAACTTTGTCGCCATAAAAATGACTTCTGATTTACACGAAACACTGAACATTTCTGTGAAAGTGGTTAACTTAATGAAGTCTCGTGCATTCAACTCCCGTCTTTTCAAGAAAAGGTGCGAGGAGATGGGATTGACGCACACACACACACACACACATACTTAACTCTTGTTGCACACCGAGGTGCGATGGCTGTTACAAGGGCGCGTGCTGAGTCGCCTTTTTGAAATGAAAGACGAAGTAAAGTGTGGATTAATTAGATACCAATGCATGCACCTTTATTAACATTGAGATGTCTTGGAAACTGCTCCTAGGTGTTTCGATCTAACACCGAGCTCACCTTCAGAGAGTCGTACGGTCAGTAGCTACACACTATCACAACATGGTAAAAATATTGGTCACAGCCTATGATACACCCGTTATATTAATAAAAAGCCACTGTTGTTCTACTTAAAATGATGATTAAATGTTCATTAAAAGGATGCGTGCTAACCTGCCTAGTGTAATACACCTTCATCACTCACAGCGCGACAGGGTATCCAAAAGTGCCCCGTACAGCGTTGCATCTTTTTAGTAAACCATGGTTTATGCTTCTTCCGATCATGTAGACCTAGACTCTTTTGAGTTGATATTTTGATATTCTCTTTAATGTTTTCACAAACCCTATTTATATCCTTGCTAATATTTAAGTTTTTCAATGTTACAAACCTCTTTGAGATTTTGATACTGTTTCCTAACCTCTAGTTCACTTAGCTTCTTGTTATAAAAGCTCGCTGCACCTAACTTCTGTGTTAATAGTTTACTTACTGCCAGCCTTTCCCTAAATTTAGCAACCATCAGGTAGTGATCAATGTCACTATCTGCTCCCCTGAAAGATCGCACGTCGAGTACACTTGAATGCCATCTCGTATTTGTCAATGTGTGATCGGTCTGATTATAAGTCTTACTATCAGGAGAGGTCAAGGTGTACCTATGCAATGTTTTGTGCGGAAACATGCTCCTCTTAACAACTAGGTTTTTTGATGTGGCAATTCCACAGTTCTTACATAATTATCATTGTTATCCTGATGTTAAACTCTCATTCCCGATTGTCGTTTGGATTTATTTTATTTCCCCACTTTTACATTAAAATCTCCTAACAGAATATTCGTATGGTACTTAGGAAAATGATTAAATACTTGTAATTCCTTATAGAAACTCTCCCTTCAGTCACCACTTTTCTATTCAGATGGTGCATGCACTGTCAGAACAACGATATTACACGAGCGGCCTCTCAGCAGTGTATATGCTATCCTATCACTAACAAACCCCACTCTCCTATTTGCTGATATTGTTCTCTGGTGTACAAAAAATCCTGTTCCCTCTCGATGATTACAGAGCATCCTTTGTCCCACCTAACCTCCTGTACACCCACCAAGTCTAATCCATATTTCGCTAATTCCCTGACCACTGTATTGAGTGACTCTAACTTATACGCTTCTCACTTTCAAAGTGCCAAATCACATACACCTTTCCGTCACTTAGGTCGTATAACCAAGGAATCAGTCCAGATCCAACGTTTAGTAAGGTGTTTCGTAACATCAAATTTTTACGCTGGGGAGTTGTTACCATCTCGCACAACCCCGAGGCTGGAAGACCACACTTTGTCTGCTCAAGGGCCACATTTTAATGGCAGTAATATTCGCGGGCCGCATTCACGTTTTACAAAATAAGGCTTGCATATTATTGCAGGATACGCCCACTAATATTTCCCTACGTAAACATAAAGAGGTCAGTCTTATTTTATTTATTTATTTATTGTTTATAATTTATTTTTATTATTATTTACTTATTGTTCCCCACTCTGCAAAAATTCCCTACTATAGTCTTGCAATATTTATTACGAGAGTAATAGAGAATTCGTACACAAAATCAAAAGAATATTTTAGAATTCAAAACTTGTCCGGGGGCGGCACAAAAATATTCGGAGGGCCGCATGGGACCCGCGGTCCGCTGGTAGAATACCCCTATTTCAGAGTACCTCCTCCCTCCTGAATTTGGTGCATGAAACAAGAAGATAAACGGTACCCTTAGAGCGGGAAATATTTTAAAATTTGTAAAATCTCTCCGATTAAGTAGGTATGGTCATGCTGATAGAACGCACACAAAAAATGGCAAAACAAAGTGTAACGGCTACCATGGGACGAACAAAGAGACGAGAAGGCCAAGTAAATGATGGAAAAACGTGATTGAAGGGGATCTAAATATAATGGGGAATAAAGGGTGCCAATGGACGGAGACGATCTGGAATAGAGAAAGATTTCATCGCAAGCCAACCACCGCAACTGAGTGTAGAGCTTGATGAGGAGAAGAAGAAAAAGAGAAGAGAAGAAGAAGAAGAAGAAGAAGAAGAAGAAGAAGAAGACGAAGAAGATACATGTGAAAAAAGTGTGCCAAGTTTTAACATTACTTATAAAGTACTTTTTACTTATTAGAATGTAGAAGTCCTATTTGTGAAAAAACTGTGAGAAGCTCCTTAGAGAAGGTGGTGATATTGAAATATTTCTTTATGGCGACACAGACACAGACAGACTTACGTTTGGAAAGCTGGTCCGTATAGCTACAGTACTAAATGCGTTTTGAGGGAGATGCCCGACAGTAAACAGCAAACCCATAAAGAGCAGGAAATTGTCATTGCTGTTACAATTGTTGGTAGGAACTTTACAGAGAGTGTGAGATGGCTGCTTCGTGTTTTGTTACCTCAACAACACTAGGAAAAGGGAAAAATGTGTAGGATTATGGCGCTTATATTTTTCAGAATTTCATGTACACACATACGGAACACATGCTGCACGCCGTCCTAAATTCCGTTCTTGAAGGAGATATAAATCACTGAAGATATTAACTGCTCACAGAAGTATATTTTGTTATAAACTGAAGCACTGCACACGTTATAAACAACTTGCTGCCACCATTCAAACCGAAGTCGATTTTAACTGACGCCATCCCGTTTTGTTGTTAATAGTACCATAATTAATCAGTATCTTCCGAACACAAATAAATTGTGTTTATTATATACACTACATTATTCGACCTGTCTCAGGTCATGCTGACTTTCAAATTTGGTCTTTAAGATATACAGAGAAAGAAATATACGTTTATGCATGTATGTATTTATGTATAGATGTCTACGTACGTGTATGTACGTATGTACGTACGTATATATGTAGGTCCTATATGTACAGGTGTCTATATGTAAATATATACATGTATATTTATTCCTCAGTATATTTTAAAGCTCAATTGTAAATCTGAAATGACCTGAGATTAGTCAAAACATGTAGTTCTATATAATAAATAGAATTTAATTGTGTTTGCACAGATATCGATTTAATTTTTGTAGGCGCAGACTGTTTATTTCACATCGACCCTACGTCACCCTACCTTATCCAGTCTTCACAAAATCGTCCAGCCACTCTTGTCTACGCATTATCTTTCTCATCCCAGCTACAGACCCGTCTTATCTTAAAATCCCGATTTTTACTGCGTCATCAATAACTGGTAAAGGTAAAGTTGTCCTTCTCCACACCATAAGTGAAATGAAGGCCCGGAAATGTAACTCCACCAATTCATAACCTCCGCGCTAGACGGAGGTTGGTGACCAGCTTCACGTTCCTGCCGCTTTAATCCCGGGGGAAAGGGCTCCGCGCGACGTTTGAATGCAGGGCTGGCTGGACCCCTGAGACATTGTGGACGCTTCGTAGACTTCTCTTGCCTTTTGGGCAATCAATCCACATTCCTTGTGTAACGTAGTCACTATACCGACAGAGCTACCCTGCTCCGTATGAGTAGCAGGCCACCTTATAAACAAGAGAATTCTTCGTCCTCTTTACCATTTATGAATTATGCCATTTGACCTCTTACACTCAGAATTAACTCTGGAGTATGAGTTTCATAGATGCAGTTTAACTCGGTTATAACATCATGAAAGGAACTGAGTATATTGTGTCTTTTTAAACGACTGCTGTTCTAACCGAGCAGTATAATGTTATTGTTAACAGTGAGGAATTAACTGGCGCCACACAGGACTCACAATACCGGTCAAAATCGTAAAACCGGTATTTCGGTGTTTTTAGTTTATGAAACCGGGGTACCGGTATTCATACCGGTATTCCAAAATCAAAAATTTTTCTCTACAAATTTTGTTGACAATTAGGTACAATGACGTAAGGAAAAAACTAATTGCTTGAATTCACGTTTCAAATCAAACTTTTATTACAATAATAAATAATCTGACAAAATTTTAAAATTACTATTTTTCTAAGAACAAATACTTTACACATTGTTATTGCAAATTTAATTATGTTTAACTTAATCATAAATAGTTTAATCATCCACATTACCTGTTCGAACACAGTGAACTCTTCAGAATCATAAGTAATCGATAGTGTTATCGTTTAAACTGGATCTAATTTTGGTACGTATTTGATTAGCAGGAGAAACACAACTTTCACGAAGTTCTCAGGCTTCTGTTACCTTTGACTTGTGTATAAAAATCCCTCAGTTGCAAATTCAGTAATCTTTGTTCAATTCTGGCTTTAGATATTGGCAATTTAGTGCTTCAATATAGTGACAGTATTCATTTCAATTTGTGTTATGTTGTTACTTCCTTGATTGTACCTAGTGGATATTTTTTAGACGTGCGCACTTTGTACACAAAGAGAGTAGAGTGCAGCCAGCTGACCTTCTTTCGACTCCGTGGAATGCGGGACCCAACCGGAGGCAGCTGATCCATTATTTACGTATTATAAATATTTCGTGGACTGCTGTCACTACTGGACACTCAGAATCCAAGCGACCAATGAAGTCGTTGGTAAAGCAGCTGAGCAACAACAATACATCTACCTTACAAGAAGAGTGTTCTCTGCACGTAGCAATCCCGATCTTTCTGCAGCCAAACGTGTCTGTTACAGGCAGACGCTCAGAGAAGAATGGTTTTATGTAGTCCGATTTCTGGTTCGAATTGATTCAGCTGATCAACGCCAGAAGATGGTTCCACGTGCAGCATCTGTGACAACTTCAAGTGTTAGACATATGTCTATATTATTTGGGTGCGGGTCTGCAGTAAAGCAACATAAATCCTCTATAAAGTTCAAATATAATTGCTAAAGTAGCAGTTGGGCTTAAGAAAGAAGCCATGCAGACGGTACGAAGAGTGGGGATATAGCTGAAAGAACGTATCATCTCTGCACTAGTTCAGAGGACAGAGGATTTACGCTTCTACAGCTTTAACCCTGAACAAGAAGTCGTGTTACCCATCAGACAGGAAGACGGTTCAAACCAAAGGCTGGTCTCAAAGCCAAAGTAGCATATCCCTGCCCCTGCCAGGAATAAATATCTTTAAGCATGTAGCATGGTTTCTGTTCACGTCAAAGAACTGTTAATTAGAGCCACGCATACGTAGACCTAATGCTTGTTACTCAGGAGTACGACCTTGACGTTCGCAGTGGTTTTGAACAGAGTAAGACAGACCGTTCAATGTTTATGACCTGTAACCGATGTATTAAGTTATAAACACGTTGGCATGAAGTGCAGTCGTATCGTGTGAGGGCGAGTTAATTATATTTTGTGAGACAGAATATTATATATTGTTAGGCATATATCTGTTTAATTCTGTGGCTAAAATTGACTCTAGGCTTGTTAGATACTGAACACTTAACAAATTATGACTCGTGAAAAGTGACATATTTATGTTTTTGGTAGGATCTGTACGTTTTCTCTTCATGCTTCGCCAGAATATACGGGACCTCCATCCACGCTGTCAAGTTGAAAACTTTAATCCTGAGTAGACAACAGTACGTAGTTTTACCGCAGATAATATTTGTGTGTGTAAATTCTACTTAATTTTGAGGTGGACACGGTTTAGAGTATGTATAATAATATTATGATTCTCCCCGCGCTTCTCTGTGAGCAAGTGGAGTTGTCAACCGGAGCTTGAAAGTAACTGCTGCAGCGGACAGCAAGTGGGGTTGTCAACCGCAGATTGAAAGTAACTGCTGCAGCCGACAGCAAGTGGAGTTGTCAACCGCAGCTTGAAAGTAACTGCTGCAGCGGACAGCCGCGTTCCTGGCTCACAGCGTGTGAAGCCGTGACACTCGTAGATCAATAGTTTGCTTGCTGCTTCCCTCCCCACCTACATAAAATGCAGTCCGCTATTGTAAATGAGAGTTTGCAGACAGTCGTGGCGACGCTGGTCCCAGCAGAGGAACTGCATAAATCCAGAAGAAGCGGTATGGAAGATCTACAAACAGGCAAAGGAGCAGTTTACATTGTGTTCATATGTTTTGACTAAGTCAAGACAGAGTAGTCTGTATTGTGATACACACGGGCTAAACAGCAGGGTCTCAGTGGTTGCTGAAAGATCATAAACGATTAGAACGTCGTCTACGTAACGGATATAACCCAGAAATTTATTACTTGTAAGTACGTCTGTATTAGAGTTAAATTCAATACATTGTATTCAAAACTCAGGGGGCAGTGATGAGGACGGTGCTCCCTTTGCTAGTCCTTCTTTTTGAAGAAACAGGTTACCACTATGGGAAGAGAAATTTTGAATTATTTTAATATCATAAATTTTGAAAATTTCTGTTTTGGTTTATTTCAATGGAATTATAATTAAGGATGCTTTCTATTATGTATCTTACACACATTGTGTGCATATTTGTATGCATGTTATAAATATCAAGGGAAGATAATCTAATATTCGGATTATGTTAATATTCTTCATGTCGTCAGTCAGTTGGCGGAGTTCTTAATATTAAATCCATTCGATAATGAACTTATTTGGGTGAACACATTAGTGAGAAATCTAGTAAGATTATATTCTGGGTAATTTTTCCCGTTTTCTGTTTGTCTAATTCCTTTCTCTTGTTTATACATTTTTATGAGTCCGCGGAGGTTAGAGGAGAAGACATTTAAATTTACAGGATTTGTTTCTTATTGATACCTGATCGTTTAAGGAGTGTCGAAGAGAATTTCCATACGTGTTGGTAGGGTCTATGGAAAATGTGTCAAAATGGCTCGATGCTCTAAAGTCATTACTTTTTTTTATTATAGTCATATTTCCATGTATTAACAATGGAATTTCCCGTGTCTGCCTTTACAATATTCGTATTATTTTGTTCTAATTTGTTTCTGATTTTTTCATTAAATTCTTTCAATGACAGTATTGCGGCTTTCATATTTTGGATGGAATTTTTAAAGTTTATTTATTTTTTCAGCAACTTGCCATAGAAAGTAGTCTTGATCTTTCGTGGCAAGGGAAGGTCGCGGTTTCTAATCATTGGAATTTTCCATTGGCTTAACCCTTCCGGCCGCACTATGGCCCTGGGTTCAACTCAGCCTCTAACAGAAACGAGTTAAAGGCGGCCGGTTCATAGGGCTGATAATCTTACCACCTTCATGTGCCGATTTTCTTGAAATGTGGGAGCCTGAAACTCCTGGATCCCTAAGGGCCTGTCCAGGCCTGTAATGGGATTGGGTTTCCTTTTATAGTCTACGTAAGACAGGGGCACGAGGTTTTCTCTTCTTCACAAACGCGCGGACCGACGCTTGAGCCCACGCAGCGTGTAAAACCTGTACCCGGCGTCTTTCCCGGGGTTAAAGCAACGGGGGCGTGGCGTTAACTATCCAACTCCACCCAGTATCGAGGTTATAAATGAGTAGAGATCTACAACTAGTTCCCTCGTGTGCCTTCCGGCATATTATGGAACACCTTTACCTCTCTGGCTTTAGATTTACTCTGCAAAGTATTAATTTGTGATGTGTCGCTTATTTCCCTACCAGTGTGTCAGAGAAAAATCTGTTTTAATTGTAGAAGATGCAGTCTTGTAGTTTATAATTGTTTGGCGCCTCCGTAACAATAATCGTGTTTTACAATGTCTTGTTTCACCATTTAGTTCCGATACAATAACTTTCCACGACAGGCTTTTTATGTAACAGTTGCTTAATGACACAGAATTGGTGGGTTCATCAAGTCAACGTAGATGAGACGAATCTGACGGATGACAGATAGGTACGGAAACTTATTTGGGGAAGATGATTATTTGCGAGACCTAAACATAGATGGGACGATGACCATGGGGCAGAATCACTATGTTATTCGTCTGGCTTAGAACACAGAATCCTGGCGGGCTGTATAGAAAGAAGGGAATTTTGGTGTGTGTAGCAAGCATCAGCTTCTCAAAAGGGCTGTACCTCAAGAAGTTACTTCGTATAAAGAACAATCAAATCATTAAGTAGTACAATTTTACTTATAACAAATGATTTTTTCTGAAAATTCTTATACTTGCGTGTATTTAATTTCACGTAATGTGTTTGGCTGGAAATGTGAACGTTCGTGTGCACTCTGTGTCAACGTTCTCTTTCTTGTCGTTCTGACTCTCTTTGACTTACTAGTTAAAGCAGCTGCAGAATTCAGATATTTTGTTAAGAAAATGATCAGTAGAAGCATTTTCTTCAACGATGCTCTCAGTTGCCAAGATTATATGGCATCGATGGTATATGAATGGAATGTGAATAGGGAACACTGGTGGAATAATACTGACATGACAAACCCGAATTACTCGCAGATAGTGTAATCCTACGGCAGTCCCACTTCGTCCACCACCAATCCAACATAGAGTAGGAAATTCGAGCCCGGTTTCCGCTTCCAGTGTCAGACGAGTAACCGCATGACCCGTACCTGAAAGGACAGTACGGGAATCCCACTCCTTCTTTAGAACCACCTTCTTCCTCACGTCACTGCAGCATGTTTTCATTGGATTCATGCCTACATACGGCAGCTATAACTCAGCTAAACGTCTGTTTGTAACTACGGTTAATCAAAGCACTAGAACCTTCCGTAACAACTTACAAGAGCTATTGTACTGGTGTCAAATTTAATGATCACCTGTCAGCCACGATTTTTAATTCCCCGCATTTCATGAAACCCGAAGGTTCATTACCGCATGCAAAAGATTTTTCACTTCTCTGTATCCTGATCTAGATCAACACAGTCTGTGCCCCATCCCACTTTTTAAAGGTCAATTTTCATGTGACCCTCCCATGTAGGCCTAGATTTTCTATGTGATCTCTTTCCGTCCGGTTTTCCCACCATAACCCTGTACGTACATCTCCTCTCCTTCAAAAGTACTTCATACCCGCCCGTCTCAATTTTTGATCAGATCATCAGAATATTTGGTGAGGAATAGAGATGATAAAGTTTCCGGTTATGTAGTTTTTTCTACCCCTCTTAGGCCCAAATATCTTCTTGGCTCCCTATTCTCCAACAACTTCAGCCTGTGTTTCTCAGCGTGAAGGATCAAGTTTCAAGCCCATAAACAACAACGACCAAATTGTAGCTTTGTGTATTGTAATCTATGTTTTCGGATAACAACCTGGAAGGCAAAATAATCTGCAACGATTTTTAATAGCTTTTGAAAAATTATTCACATTAGGCGAAATGGCGATCGAACAAACCAACTAATGTATCCAATGCTGTGCACCTTCCCTGCAGCTGTTCGTTGTAAAATTTATTGATGAAACCAAATACTGCACAGTTTTGCGTAATCTCCAACACGTATTGAATACAAACTAAAAATTTTGAGTGAAACTCTGTAGGAAAAACGAAACAAAAACTAGAAAAATTAGTCTAAAACCGACAGAGAGAACACCAAATCACAGCATGTTACTACCACCTTTCACACATTTATGTAATATTTCACCGTGACGGGCACAATATTTTGGCCCTAGGTTTCCTATACAATTTTGAAAATCCTTTCAAACAATTTGTCACGGACATAATCATGGACACCGAAACTGCCATTCGAAAACTTGATCCAAAAATATAAAATATATACAGACATCTGTCCAGTCAAAGAATACACGAATAACAACACCTAACCTAACTAATGTCATACAAAAAGAGAGAGATGCATAATTAAACAACTACAAACGAAATTACGCAATAAAAATTTTACAAATACCAGAACAGATAAAGGAAAAACAATAATTATCACTGGAAAAGAAGGACTAGATAAAAAGTGGACATTTTCTTACAGGAAAATAACTTAATAAATTGGACAAAAATTCAACGGATATATGTCAAAAGATAATTCAGCAAGCACTCCGCAATTACCCCATTGTTAATCGAAAAACAGAAAATAAAATATTTTACGCACATAAAAGCCCCAGCTCCATCACTGAACGTATAACTCAAAATCCATAAATAAAACCACCCTATCAGGCCAATGGTTAACCACGTCCAAAGACCTTCACGTAAAATTGCGGAACTTCTGAACAAAAACTCCGTACATTTCTACAGCTCCCATGTTCTTACTCGTCACAAAACTCCACACAAATTGCCCACGATTTAATGGAAATAAATATTAACAAAACAACAACTCTAATGACATTCGACATAAAAGATTTATATCCAAACATCCCGATTAAAGAAATACTACACATAACAGAAACAATCTTACAGTATAATAACATTGAGAAAGAATTATCACGAAAAATCATTCTACTATTAAACGTAATACTAAACCAAAACTACTTCCAATATCATAACAAATTACACCAACCAAACAAAGGAGTATCCATAGAGTCACCTATTTCGAACATAATATCCGAAATATTCCTTCAATACCATCAAGAACTGATACTAAAACATATGCTGGAAATGAAAACCGTAATTTACTATAATAGGTACGTAGATGATGTCTTGCTCATTTTTAATTTCACCCTTTCGTCAGAAGGTCAGATTACAAACATAATCCGAAACTCATTTACACCGACACATAAAAATAGCAATTGTATAAATTTTCTATACCTACTAGTCATCAAAAATGAAAACAAATAGAGTATTAATATATAGAGAAAACTGACAACTACAGACGCTAAAATACACCAAACTCCAACCATGCAACGGAACATAAACTGGCACCATATCGCTACTTAATTAACCCTAGGCATCACCTACTGCTAACAACAGATAAGAAGCAAAAGAAACAAAGATAAAAAAAAGAAGAAACAAAGATAACTTTGCGAATTGCAAAAAAAGGTTTCCCTGTAGATATGATTCACCATCTAAGCGACAAAATAAAACACCCTGCAAACCCAAACGTTTCACAGATTCACTGAGCCAAAATTTGGACTTTTTTACGTACCATATTTCCATTGTAAGAAAGGTCAACTTACTCAAAAACACAAATGTAATATATCATTTCTCACATCTAATACAATATATAACATAATATGCAATAAACAAACAAAACGTGATAAATATTACAGCAGTGTCATTTACAAAATCAAATGCGCCTCTTGCAGCAAGTCATATGTCGGCCAAACTGGAAGAATCTGAAATTAAGATTTCGCGGACACATAAGATGTATATATAAAGTAACAACCGACAGTCAGCATATGCTCTACATATTCTCAACCACCGTCACCGATATGCGACAATTTAAGAAGCAATAGCCTTACTAAATCCTGCTAAGAAAAGTAAACGTATGAATTGTACGGAATCCTATTACATACAACTCTATCAACAAAAAGAATTACTGATCGAAGAACAAACTCTTAACGAGACAAATCCCTTGTACATCACAGCATACGATATCGTAAAATAATGGGCATATGCGCGCACATAAACCGGTATTGATCCGCTGAGATCTATCCATAGTTTACGTACAGATGATACATGCGATACAATGTGAATACAATCTGGACATGTGTATCAATGGTATCGATATTTATTAATAATATTTTATTGTTAATACTTTCCTAAATCATCGAAATTGTCATGACCAAATGACGTATATATTACAGGTTCTTCCCCTGTGCTGACGGAAAGATGTTTGGAAACAGATTTTAATAGAATTAACTCCTTTTTTATGGAGTACCAACAGTAGTTTCAACACATAAATTTTAATATACCACAGTGATTTTTTAATATAAGTATTAATATGCATTGATGTACCATACGTTTTTTAAGGAAAATTTCTTCCTAAAGATGACAGAATAATTACGGCCGAAACATGTCGGAGATGATACAAATATAATTGTGCGGTAGTTGGTTTCATTAGTAAAAATTTGTACAGCCAACTATCTTCGTATTAAAATTATATTTCTTCTCTTTCCCCAGTTTCCATGCTTCATGCCCTGGAGTCATTTCTGCTAATTCGATCAGTATTCACCCACTTTGTTTATATGCAAAAGCAACCGCTGAAAGGTGGTGAAGAGGGTCTCAATCTACGACGAGCAGTTTGCTTAAACTACATCACATAGTAAAATGTTTCCATAAATTCAGACATACTTACAAATGTATAGATGATTTTCGTGTCCCCTTTCGTGGCTAATGGTTAAAAACACATGTTTCTGCTGCATATAATTTTAAACATATATAAACCCTCTCTAAAATAAAAAAATCTTCAACCTTATTTCGCAGGGAAGCAACCTACTGCTAAAAAAACTGAATTTCCTATCGAAACGCTTTCATATCTACGCGGGTAATTTAAACGTTTATATGCACACTAGACGCTAGTGGATAATTCCAAAGGATTCTATTAAGCCATAAGATTTTCTGGTAGATAGCAACGTAACTTCGCTGCTGAAACAGAAAGCAATTTCCCAACAAATCCAATCCTGATAATGCAGCAACCAACTCGAGGTACGGTGTGTGACAAACAGGGTTCACTTAAATGTGTTGGACGAAGATATTTAACTCTTAACTACTGTGACAGGGTCAAAATAAGCCCCCAGAAATTAAAACTCCTCTGCCACCTCCAAATTTGAAGCTCACTGTGTCCTATCGCATGTACCTTCCTCCAATCGATAGCTGTATGAGGCAGCCAACTGTGAACCATCTGACTCCAATATAAAGCACTGAACTAACACCTAGTGTCATCTCGGCCCATACCAGTGTTGTGCTTAAATTAAGCACAAAGAAATTCACATTTTTTACATTTACTGATTTGCTGAGCCGCATGAAGGACAGTTATGTGTCTGCTAACAACAAGTGTTCTGCAGGTCACATGCGCTACATTAAGCGTAAGTTTTTCAGTGTTAACGAAATGTTAGCATTACCTTCTGTATTGCTTGTCACACATCTATTTCAGTTTTCATCTCACTCTCTGGGTTTTGTTTTCTACACCTAAATTATTTTTTTCCCTCTCTCGCTCTGTTTCATTTAATAGCCTATCGATCCGACCCACAAACTCGTTCTTATTCTCTTCCCAACCTTAGTTCTACTTCCTTTGGCTGGTTTTTCCATTTACATTTATCTTACATGCAAAGGCGCCTATATTCCATGTGGCCTTGTTACCTCTGAGTATCTTGCAGCGTGTTATTTCCTCTTTCATCAGTGTCCCTCTCCCCCTTTGTGTTTTTGTGCATTTCAACAGTAGAGCAGCTTCCTTCTCATCCTCCCTCCATAGCAGACATGAACCCTTCAACTGTCTCATAATCAAGACTTCCGCCCTGAGACATGCTATACCGCTTCTTCCCTTCAGTGCTGCATGACGCGCACATCTTCGTTTCTCAGAAATTCTCAGTTTCCTGTATAAACAGAGCGACTTCTTGTCCCTTCTTTTAGCTAACCGCCTGTCCTTCTGGGTGTCGTTGAATTTGATAGTAAAAACCTGTCACAGTGTTTTTATTCCCGCTCTTTGCCATACGTAGCCCAATTCAACTATGTGCAGCTCTTCCTTTAGTCTCCTTCTCCAACTCGCCAACTTTGGCTGTCAAACCTGTCGTCTGTAACACTGTACTACTGGTTCCTCCCCCACTCTGTTTTAACCTTGACTGGTGTTTTGCAACAGAACTCACTGTTTTCCCTTTTCTGCTTCATCTTCCAAGCTCACTCTGAGCGCCCATTTTGCCGGCCTTCCAGGAATTCTTGAACACCATCTTACAGAATTTCCCCATCACACGGTCTATTATTTCTCACACCAGTCCACTCTGAAAGCTTCCATCCTATATAACAACGTCGATTCACACATTCCATAAATATACTCTAGCACGTCTGTCTTAACACTTGGCTTTCTGGTTAGGCATTTACCAGTGGTTCCCACGGTTTGATTCCCAGTCTCTTTGGACTCTGCTTTTTACTTTCTCCAACACTTCGTGCTTTCCAGTTTTACCCCCAACTATACAATTTAATTTACTACTACTTCTACCCCTCCAATTGCCATCGTTCATTCTTTTCGCGCTTTCCTCCTTGCTTGAAAAGCATAAAGTTTGTTTCCTTGAAATTACATTTTCAGCTCCTATTATTGCAGAAGGCTGCTATTTGGCCTGTCCGTTTTTGTAAGCCACGCACTGTGAAGGATCTCACTGCCACCTCACCCGCAAGCAATTAGTGTGGTATTGTTGTCTTCCCACTATTGGTAAGTGTCTGTTCCCTTCTTTAATGTAGTCTGCGATATCATCTGTGAAAATGCTGAACCAACATGTGTTCAGGCTGCAGGCTCCAATTTGTTGCGCCATCGGCCCCTTCACTTGATCGCTTTCCTATCTCACGCAATTCGGTGACATCGTACATGCTTCTTATACACTCCATTATGCCTGGGCTTAGACCCTTCTTTCGAATTTTGTACCACAGAGCTTCCCTGTTTATTGAATCAAGGGCCCTTAACAGGTCCACAGAAAACCAATAAACATCTCCTCTTAGCCCTTTAGTACTTATCTACTGTTGTTCTAATTAAGCAAATACTGCCAGTCGTCCTCTTGTTTTATAATAAACCCTGCTTGAAATCTGTTTAACACTCTGTTGCTTGATAACCACTCCCCGAGCTTGTTAGCCACAACAGTGGGAAACAATTTACTGCGTACTGCCGGTACGCTTTCCGTATTGCCTCTAAGTTATATTATGTAAATTATTATTTTTATTTTCAAATCGTTTCCGTTTTAGAAGCGTTTACAAAATCACGAAAAGCGACTATTAGCCTCCTCATGGCTGTCTATATGCCTGCCCGTCTGTCCGTCCGTCCGTCCGTCCTTATGTCCTCAAGGAACAACTCGCCTCCCAAGAGACAGGTGTTCATGAAATTTGATAGTCGAGTATTTTTAGGAATTCTGCTGAGAAAATTCAAGTTTCATCAAAATCTGACAAGCATGACGAGTATCTTACGTGAAGATTTTTTCTACATTTGTGATTATATCCTGCTGAATTCTTCTTGGAATTAGAAACCCTTTAGACAAAATTTGTGGAGGAAATCAAACCACACATTTTATGTTAAAAACTGTTTCCGAAAACCGTGCTGTTTTTCAGATAATGTAAAAAACGCGACAATTTTTACACGAAAGCTCCGCGATGTTAGGTTATAAGTACATTGTTTTTCTTCTTTTCTTATAGAATTGTTTATTCCCCGGTTACCATATTTTCCTTCCAATGTGAAAGTTACTGAAATTGCTGCTTGTCGGTTAGAAACTTCCTCGCCGTCCATGAAATTTATTACATTTTCCAAGACTAAGAGAATTAGATTCCCAGCGTTACACGAAACCAGTACGGCTCCATAATATGAGTTACGAAAACTCACTTTAAAGAAATTCAAAGCTGAGAAATGCAAAGCACCGAAGTTTCCCCCGCGAAACAAAGAAACTTCCATATTTAAAAATCTGTGTGGATTTTAGACAGTTGCATATCAACTAACTGAGCCCATATTTTGTACCATTACGACCCTTTAATCCCAGTTAACAAAGGTCGAAATATATCGAAATATTAAGCTCTACCTCAGTAAGTGTGTAGCATGCACAAGTGCCTGCAGCATAGAGACTGTTACAAAAATTTGAAAATCACTCATAATCCTGTAGTTATGGCATCACAGCAGACTTGTTTCAGTCATAAATACTTTGATCCCTACTTGCTGACAATCATTATTTGGTAGGTATAGGTCAGGGATGCCAAATGTGTAGCAGGCAGGAAGCTGCACACAAAAAGGTTTTGTTCACAAACAAGCGCAAGTGAAGCGGCACCGTACTTTCGCGTAAATTCAATACTTACTGCAAGTCAACATCTGTAAAGAAATATTTATCCTTAGCTACTGTGGTATTGTCTGAACTGAATCAAATATTTCTTACTTACGTTTATTAAAATGTTTGTGAGTCTCGTTGCAGTTCGGCTTCTTGTTATTTACCCTGTACCAATTTTACGAAATATGTTTCTTTCTGTAAATCAGTTCATCAAAATTTTTAAACGATAATATTTCCGTCCTAGGAATAAAACCCAGAAATGTTTCCAGGTCCAGGCCTCCCGTTTAAGTATCATAGGGGCACGTTATATTTCCTCATTACAGACTGAAGCATTTGCGGCATTCGATCTTCAAACGTTCTTCGTCAGTTGGGTAAAAAAACATTCTGTAATTAATATGTACTTGCTTTTAAATTTCGCTTGTAAGCGCGTTTTAATTATTTTTTATGGTTTGAGAGT
This sequence comes from Coptotermes formosanus, assembly GCA_013340265.1. Taxonomy (NCBI): domain Eukaryota; kingdom Metazoa; phylum Arthropoda; class Insecta; order Blattodea; family Rhinotermitidae; genus Coptotermes; species Coptotermes formosanus. Next base: position 240,061 of record BLKM01000854.1, read on the forward strand.
CCTCGTGGGCCTAGGTATCCCCATTTTTGAAGTTTGGGCTCACACTCAGACACACCACACTCGGTAAGATTCCTCTGGAATTTTGATCGGCCCGTCGCTGAGACCTCTACCTCACAAAGCAGAAACTCACAAGAGACAGATAACCATGCTCCGTCTGGATTCGATCTCGCAAACCCATCAAATGAACGGCACGAGTTTCACACCTTAGGCCGCACGGCCACCATTATCGGCACGTTCTAAGTAATTATGTGCTTTTCAACTATGCAGTTTCTCGGTTTAGATGGTGTCATTTACTGTCTTCGGAGTGATAACATAGTGAAAGTAGACGCTTTGGACCAAATAATTTGTGCTGTAATGCTGCTGAAGCGACAGATTTTTCTGAAAATTTAGTAAAAGGAATCAAACAAGTGTTTGTTATTTCCATCTCCATTGACAACTTCCCGCTGTGTTCCTTTAATTAAGTACTGAAAACCTCAACATTTACAGGCGTAAGAAATAACAACCTCAGCGTTTATAAAGTGTATCATACCGTAAATCAGACCTCCTATGTGGAAGGGCTAGTCATGCAGAGCTTTAGGAAGGGTAGAGCGACTAGGTTGGATGGTCCGGAGTTCGAATCTCAATAAGGGCAGAATATTTGCCTCAATGTGTATGGATATTGAAGATCGCGTCAGAGAGTGTTACAGTTGGAAGAAAGGTAATATGAAATTTGAAAGCTGAGCGAATACATTAAGGGGGCCGACAAAATATAGGCCTTGCGTGTATTTGGTTGAATCAGTAGTAAAAAAGAACAAATTCAGTAAGACCTTCAAAAGAAATATCCTTGCAATGCCATGTAGTGACTTTTCCCATTTAATATTACGCAGGAATACACATTTTAGGACCAAAACCCCTGCATTTTGAACACCATACACATGCAATCAATAGCAGCGGCCCACAGCTAAATTTGATTACAGAGTGTACTGTGGGTCACGAAAAGTTTTTAGTTCAATATGAACTCACATCGCAGGTACCGTCTTTAAACAATTGAAGGTGACACGTCACTTGATGCCGAAATTAAAATAAATAAACATAGATTTCCATAGTTGTTTCGAAAACCCCACTTTATGAAAATAAGAGAAAATAGAACACAGAATTTTATGCGAGATCCTGTGTTGGATTAAGTTGTGTTACACACATTAAACTGGGCTTCCTAATATGCAGAATTGGTCACAGTTCCTTAATAAATCCTACTGTTTCTTTAAACAAATTTGACACATGTTACTGTTAGTTCGCATTGAAAATCGTCATCTTATATACTTAACGTTGCAAATATCAGGCGAAGTTCATTACCCCGTGGTGGAGAGGTGGCCGGTGTTAAAGCTGTAAATTCGAGGCAATGCTGGGCGACAGGACTTTAAAGCAATGAGAAGTGTACGCCGGCTACGTTTCGAAATTCCAGCTGTTCAACCAGAAGAGAGAGAGCAGACACTAGATGTAACTGAGAAATAATTCACGTACAAGAGGCCGCCGAAGCTTGAAAAATCCTGGTCTTAACTTTTTCGAAAAACAACAATTCAAAGATAAAACCACGCGTTAAGAAACAAAATTTGCGAGTTGGGAACTTTGAGTTAGTACACCGAGTTAGCATACTTGTAATTTTCAATAACTGTATATAGATTTTACTGATATAATTTAATATTAATAAATTCAATACGATTTATATTTATACTAATACATGTAACAAACTCTACGCAGTAGATTTTTGAATCAGGTTCACAGTTTACTAGACCGCTTGTACTGGAAGTCAGAAAGAAGACGGTGGTCCAAAATATAACATTTAACAGAAAAAACGTGGATGTGGTAAATGGCGTCAATATCAGATGGTTGCCTAGACAGACAATATTTACCGACACAATGAAGGAATGCGTCTTCCTCACAAGGACGATGTAAAGAGAGGTCTACTTGTTTTGTGTATGTTTGCTGCATACCTGCGAAATTGTGTATCAGTCTGGTCGAGTAAATTTAATTGTCTGTCTGAGTATGTTAATTCTAATCGACTGGGCTCGATTTGTTAGTATGCCAATTCCCGTCCCATTTCTTGTCAAATTCATTTTAATATTATCATCCCAGCTACATCAAAATCTTCTAAATTATTTTCCTCTTTCAGGTTTAGTAGTTGCTTATAATATTCCATTATAATTGCCTTCCATAACTATTCCCATTATTTTACTGTTTATAAATCATACTTACATCCAACACTTTAAAGAGCGAACAAATAAAGCCTTCGTTAAATAAGAAGTAAGAGGAAAACAAGCTTTCGAAAGAATCTGTTACCTTCGACCCTGAAGATGCAAGCAGCAGGTTCCTTTGAAACGTCGGTACCACACGCTGCCATAACCCAGAAGCCCACGTTGTGAAATATCACTGCTCTGCGAACCTCGCACATAGAACAGACATTGGTAAATGTTCTTTGCATTTCTGAATACACTCGAAGGCTGTCATAACGTCATGAAAGGGCCTGAATATTTTGCATATTTTTAACCGAGTGTTATTCTATAATGTTATTATTAAAAGTGAGAAATAATTGCGTACCACAGAATATCAGACGCTTTAGAGAAGGTATCGCATAAACCGACGTCTTTAAGATGTAGACAGGAAGCTCCTCTGAAACGTCGGTACATACGTAACACTTTACACGGCGTCACATACCAAACGGTCAAACATAAATTAACAGAAAGAAACTACAGGACCTCAACCACAATTATATTTGCACGATTTTGTTACGTGCTACACGTTTCGGCTCTTGTGAAGCGCCATCATCAGGCAATTAAAAATGCGTAAAGAAAGATAATTTAAATGAAGTGCTTTGAATGATGCTATTCAGATAGCTGAGTTTTCAATTTTAAAAGTATTATTGTCATATAAGCTTAAACTAGAAAAAAGTCCTGTCTTTATACTAAAATAAAATAAAGGTGTATTAAATTAAAATATTAAAACGCTTCTCCATTACTTCGGGTATGAAATTTAAGTTCTTCAATGTTAGGATAAGCCTAGTGGGCAAAACTCCGCCTTTTGTTCATTACATACAAATATTCAAATTCATGGAAGATATTACAAAAACATATAAGACGTCTTAGTACAATAAGTTGTACGCACATACATACGTATACACACACATACATACATTCATACATACATATATACATACATACATGCATGCATGCATGCATGCATACGTACATACATACATACATATATAATACATACATACATATACACGAAATACATCGTAATAAATAATTTCAGTTAAATTTGAAGTGTATTTTACCTTAATCTTCGAAAATCTTGTCTGTTTTCGGGTTATTTCAGGCTTCCACTGCGGTGTAAATGAAATATGCACTCTTTTGGGACTTCACGCAGTGTAGAATGTTAGGTTCTTACCGACGTTTCGGGACAAAGCATCGTTCCCATCTTCAAGGGCAGGAAGAAATTACCATCCCGCGCTGCGAAAAGTTTCAAAACAGCGCAGGTCTTACATATTTTTAATTAAACTTGACGTTCTTTTGCACTACTTGAAAGTAGCTACATATACTAACCGGCATATGTTGACGTAATTTTTATGTGGAATAAATGTGCAATATATTGGGATAAATCATACCAGTGAGAGAGAGTAACAGTGCTGTTTTAATTTGGGTACATACCGATATCAGTGTCAAAAGTGATGAAGCAGAGACCGCTGTGGCTGACGGACGACAGTGTAGAACCTTCCTGCCAATGTGACCAACTGCACAGGAGGAACTGAGACTAAGGTTCAGTAACAGCGGTACTGTGACATTCAGAGTGACGACACACGGTGGTCTGCTTTTTGACAGGACATATTTGGGCCAATTAGAGATTATGTGACATGCGCTTGGAGAGGGGCATAACGCAATGCGAAACGTCATAACATGTACTGCTCAATAAAGGTTATTAATTTCATTCCGCATGTTACGTTTGGATTAAAAAATTATGCTACATACAGCGTAAAGGGGTTTGGAGGCATGACTCTTCCTAACATTTTTACACACTGTAGCATGCCATGAAGGCACACAAGGAGATCAAAGTATAGTTTCGCCCACAAATAATTTTGGTGCTAGCAGCTAGTGCGTGCCCACTATTATTAGTCATCCAACTACGGGAACAAGACGGGTAGGGTCTGTAACGTAAATCGGAAACATGGGAAAGCACACAAATTTTATTGTGACTCCCTGAAGACAAGAAGCCACTTGCGAGACTTAAGCACATACTAAATATAAAAGTAAAATTAAAATGGATGCTGGGGTGGGGACTGGACTTGTCTGGCTCAGGACGGTAATGACATTTAGAATTCCAAAAGATAAATTTCCGTTGCTACTAAAGGTGTGTTGCTAACACTGCAGTGCTGACATTACACGGATAACACTGTGCTACTAACATTGTTCCACTGAATAAGAGAAAATGTTTTATTTTATTAACGCATGGCTGTTGCTTAAGTTGACTCCCAAAGCGCAGCTCTCAAAATTCGTCTGGATACCTACCACTGATATGTACACTCTAAGAACACTTTCTGCACAACTTCGTTTTTATTTGCAATTTTATTTATAAAACGTGTTAGCAGAAGATTTATAAGGTTCTGTTCACGTGATTTAGTCTACTTCGCCTTCCTTCTAACTAAAACAGGAAACTTAGAAAACCCTGCATTAAGATTACAGACGTTCCGTTCACCTCTGCGCAAGGCTCGTCCACTTTTCTCCGTCCGGAGCCACACGAATCCACTCCACGCCCTACCGTTATATTTCTTTACCCACCTTATTATTTCACCATTTATTCTAGGTTTTCAAAGTGGTGCCTGTCTTTCATATTTCGCACTCCGAAACTTGTATGCACTTTCTATTCCTCCACAGGCGCCACATACTCTGACCATCGCATTCCTCTTGAATTAATCATCTTAATTACATCTGATGAACAGTGCAAATCACGCAGCCTCTCAGTAAGCAAATATTAATGACATCTGCACCGCTGCGTAAGTACACGAGACGTGGCCTGATGAAAGGACGTCAGTTTTCCGTCATGGTGACTGAGTTAGGGTTTATTCCCAGATGTGAATTCCGAATACTTTAGGGAATGAGTAAATTACTCTTATCGTGTTTCAATCAGCACAATAAAGTAACATACGTGTTAATGTTACCCATCTGTACAATTGATTATATATGGCGCACTTTATAAGTGGCATTACACATCTTTACATAAGTAGTTAATCATACATATATAACATTAACGTAAGAGGATATAAACCCCATCCAAAATTTCTTTGTTTCTGAAAACTGAGATGAAAATTTACCGTTACCAGTTGCTCAAGTTAAAAAGCTGCTGATTCCACACACAGATTTCCAAAAATTATCGCCATCTGTCGAATATCAGCATCAATTAAAAATATTTTAGAACTCCAAGCTCGGGAAAGTCTGCCGCAAAATGTTGATAACCGCCTACCAAATTACATAGTAACGTACCATTAAAAATGCTGTATTCTTTATAAATTAAGACGCGCCATTTTTCAAAATTTTCCTAACTGGAATTTAGGTTGCGTCTTAGATTCGGATTACTATTTGCCGCTCTCCAAAAGTATGGAAAAAATAATTTCCCTTGAGGAACAAGTGGCTTCGTTAAAAGAGCGGTAAATTTCAGGGAGAGTGTAATGTATTTTGTTCGAAAAATTTTACCATACCATTCCGTTTTGAAAGTGGGGTGCGTCTTAATTCAGAAAACGTCTTAAAATCGAAGTGTAATGCTTCAACACTCTTAAAAGGCCTAGTACTTTCTTATTATATACTTTTTTTCGGATAATTAAAAGAGGAACAAATAAATATTCCCTTAGAGTGTGGTATTTTAGGTTATGGTACTGTACACTCTCTTAGGCATATACCACTCGTGGAACTTACGCAGTACCTCTGAAGTTGAAGGCAAAGTGTGGCACTGAAACGATACGTACCTGCCAGAATACACAATGTCGTACTTTAGACAGACACTGTTATATGTTTACATCTGCTGATGAGTCAAATCGTTCCATATTTCACATAACAGGCATACTCAAATATCAGACAGACTTAATACTTTTTTCCAGTCAATCACAATTTTCTTTTTAATATTACTGTTATATGGTTACTACATATTTCGGCTCACAAGTGGTCATCATCAGGTACACAATACAAAATCTAAAAGAAAGGTGTAAAGGTGGAGAGCATTCACTTTTGTGCAAAAAGTGGGGGGGGGGGGCCTTTTTGCACAAAAGTGAATGCTAACAAAGTTTTTGAAAGTATAAAAGGTACAGCGTCTATTATTCCCTATATGGCAATAATATGGTACAATACGCTGTCGGTGGATTAGTAGAGCACCCTTTCTCTTTTCCAGCGTGTGTGTAGCAGCTTTCTGTTGAGGGGTATTCGTTGACGTTTTTTTCTTGAACACCCTGTGCGGTATTAGTGATTCTGTGCCTCCCTGTGTTGTTCCGTTCGGTCTTGTTTCCTCTCCTTGTTACTCTTCTTCGTTACGAAGGTATTTTTCTGTACCTGTGTAGTTTTTACGCTGCGGGCCTCTGTTTGGCGTTGTTGGCTCTAAGGTCTGTCCACTTCCCAGGTGCACTTCCAGTGGACAGACCTATGTCTGCGTCTATATCTATGTTTTCAGTAG
>BLKM01000855.1:11375-70774 GCA_013340265.1 Coptotermes formosanus
AAAAATTAAGTCGGCAGTTTATATCAATGAAGTATAGAAGTTTACGTCGTTTTGGTTGTATGCGGATTAGATACTCGCCAAAGGTTATGCATTTTTATTTTCGCTATATTCAGATGAAATATTTGAATTTCTCACCAGTCATTCAAATTCATTGTTGAACATTGATTAAAGCATTGGTACCTATGAATACAAGTTACATGAGTTTTGTTTATGTACGAAACAATTTCTTTAGTGTCCCAGCTATAATTGCTTTTCAGCGTCTCAGAAACAACATTTCTATAACACTAAATTTTAAGTAATGTACCTGTTTAAAAAAATCCTCTTGCTGCTTGTGATGCGTAGAAAGAAAAAATAAAAGCATTGTGGTTGATACGAATCTTACCATTCACATTAAAGGAGACTTTCAAATACTCTAAGGCCACGAAGCTTGGAAGAGATTTTTGCCCAACTGTGATATATGTTTGAGATGTATACTCGTTTATTATGAATTTCAATCTTTCTTTAAAGTAAGAGCAGTCAATTCTATCCCCAACACACACTATTTCATCAAAAGAAACTCTCCAAATTAAGGGTAAGTATAATTACCACCTAAAAAAATCTCATTTCACATGAATGTTACGTTTAGGATAAAAAGCTTAACGAAATTTGAAGAATAGATTGAGCGGTAATTATACATTCCACTCATGTGAAAACACTATTTCCAAGGATCTAAACTTCTCAGACCTTAAAATATATAATAAAAATTTGTTTCAAAATACGATAGAAATTTACGTCGTTATGTGCCATTCCGTGTTAAATTCTCGCCAACTCTTCTGCATATATGGAGCAGACTCACATTTTGAACAAACCTTGCACGTCATTTTTGCCCAAATTTGATGTAATTTTGAGATATTTGTAGGCTTTTATGAATTCTAATCTGTCTTTAATCTAAGTACAGTTAATTCTAATTATTTACACTTTGCTATATCAAAGAAGCTTTCAAAATTATTGGGAAGGAAATTATTATAACGAAAACTCTTTCTTGAAACCAATTTTAGCTTTGAGGGTGGTAAGAGTAACAACTTTAAAGACAATCGGTGGTGGTAACCAACATGCAATTTATTTCAAAATATTACTTTCATGAATTTTTCTGAGACCCTTATATAATATTGGCAATTTATATCAAAGAAGGATAGAATTTTACGTCGTCTTTATTGTATGAATATTAGGTTCCCGCAAGGGAGTATGCATTCTTTATTTTCCCAAAATTCAGATAAAAGTTTTGTATTTCTCACCAATTATCAAATTTCAATTTTGAACACTGTATTGTATTCATAGTTACCAATGTTATAATGAAACATTTGTACCTATGAATGGATGTTACGTGAGGATTTTTTATGTATGAACAAATTCACTACTGTTTCAGCAATTTCAGCGTCTGAGAAACAAAATTTTTCCAATACTAAATTTTAAGAAATGTGCCCGTTTAATTATCACATTTAGTCTCACAAAACACCTTCTTGATGCTTATGAAGCGTACAAACATAAAATAACCACATTGGAGTGCTAAGCATCTTACCATTCATATTAATGGAGACTTTCACATACTCTTAGAAAGCGAAACTTCGAAGAGATTTCTGACCAACTGTGATGTATGTTTAGATGTATACTTGTTAATTTTGAATTTTAATCTGTCTTTAAAGTAAGAGCAGTAAATTCTGTCTTTAATAAACACTATTTCATCAAAAGAAACACACCAAATTAAAGGTAAGTATAATTATCACTTAAAATTGACATAAATTTTAACGTTGAGGATAGGAAGCTTAACAAACTTTGATGAGTATAATGAGTGGCAACTATACATACCACTCATATCAGAACATTATTTCAATGTTCTTATAAAAAGAATCTCCCCAAATATAAGTATAATTACCACTTCAAAGAATCTCGTTTTACATGAATGTTAGCGTTCAAGATAGTGTTCAAGTTTAAGGAAATTTGTGAAATATATTAAGTGTTAATAATACTTACCATTAATTTCATAGAATTATCTTCATATTTATAAGATTCTCAGAACTTATAAAATATGTTGACAATTTATTTCAATGTATGAGAGATGTCTACGTCGTTATGTGTCAGCCGTGTTAAATTCTCGCCAACTGTCTTACATGCATGAAGCGGACTTCCACTTTGAACAAATCTTTCAAGTGATTTTTGACCAAATGTGATGTAATATTGAGATATTTATTGGTTTTATCAATTCTAAGCTTCCTTTAAGTAAAGTCAAGTCAATTCTAACATTATTAAACCTCGTTTCATCAAAAGAGCTCTACAAATTATTGGTAAGTATATCCAAGAATCTTTCTTGACACAAATTTTATAGTTGGGAGTAGAAAGTTTAGTGTTTTTAAAGAAAATCGATGGTGGTAAGTATACTTGCTATTCATTTCAGAAAATTATTTTCCTGAATTTTTTTTCTGAGACCTAAAAAATAATTTGGCAATTTATATCAATGAAGTATAGAATTTTGCGTCGTTTTTGTTGCATGGGTATTAGTGTCTCTGAAAAGGGTATCCATCTTTTATTTTCGCAAAATTCAGGTGAAAGATGTGCATTTCTCACCAGTCATTCAAATTCATTGTTGAAAATTTATTAAAGCATTGGTACCTATGAATACATGTTACTTGATTATTATTAATGTACGAAACGATTTCTTTAGTGTCTCAGTTTCAGCCTCTAAGAAACATTTATATAATATTAAATTTTGAAAATGTATCACTTTAAATATCACTTCTTAGTTTAAAGAAACACCCTTTTAGTGCTTCTGACGCGTAGAAAGATAATATAACCACATGGAAGATGATACGAATCTTACAACTCATATTAAATTATTCTTTCCCAAACTCTGAAAACACGAATCTTGGAAGAGATTTTTGCCCAAATTTTATGTATGTTTGAGATGTATACTTGTTCATTATGAATTTTAGTCTTTCATTCAAATAAGAACAGTCAATTCTATTCCTAATATACATTATTTCTTCACAAGAAACTACACAATTTAAAGTAGAATTACCACCTCAAAAAAATCTCATTTGACATGAATCTTTTCGTTGAGGGTAAAAATTTAACGAATTTTGAAGAATAGATTGAGCGTCAATTATACATACCACTCATGTCAAACATTATTTTCAAGTTTCTAAGATTCTCAGAACTTAAATGTATAATGAAATTTTATTTCAAAATACGATAGATGTTTACGTCGTTATGTGGCATTCCGTGTTAAATTCTCGCCAACAGTCTTGCATGAATGGAGCAGACTCACATTATGAACAAAGCTTGCTTTTCTTTTTTTCCTAAATGTGATGTATTTTGCGATATTTGTAGGCTTTTATGAATCCTAATCTCTCTCTAAGCTAAGTACAGATAATTCTAACATTATTACACTTTGTTATATCAAAAGAATCTCCCAAAATTATTGGGAAGAGTAGTAATTATATCGAAAAATCTTTCTTGACACAAATTTTAGCGTTGAGGTTAGAAAGATTAAAAAATTTAAAAGAGAATCGGTGGTGGTAAACAACTTGTAATTTATTTCAAAAGATTATTTTCATGATTTTTTTTTCTGAGACCCTAATAATATCTTTGCAATATGAATGAAAGAAGGATTGAATTTTACGTCGCCTTGATTAGGTTCTCGCAAGATGGTATGCCTCCTTAATTGTCGCAAAATTCAGATAAAAGTTTTGTATTTCTCACCAATCATCCAAATACAATGTTGAACACTGTATTGTATTCATAGGTACCAATCTTGTAATCAAACATTGGTACCTATGAATACAACTTGTTAGATGAGGGTTATTTATGTACGAACAAATTCATTACTGTTTCAGTAATAATTGCTTTTCAACGTCTGAGAAAAAAATTTTTACAATACTAAACTCTTTACCCGCTTAATTATCACTTTTTAGTCTCAAAAAATACCCTCTTGATGCTTATGAATCGTAGGAAGGAAAAGTAACCACATTGAGGTTGGTAAGAATCTTTCCATTCATATTATTGGAGACTTTCACGTACTCTGAGAACACGAAGCTTGGAAGAGATTTCTGTCCAACTGTGATCTTTTTTTTTAGTTTTATACCTGTTAACGTTTAATTTTAATCTTTCTTTAATGTAAGAGCGGTCAATTCTACCCTTAATATACACCATTTCATCAAAGGGAAGAAACCAAATTAATTGTAAGTATATTTACAAGATCTAAAATCTCGTTTGATATAAATTTTAACTTTGAGGAATGAAAGCTTAACGAATTTTGGTGAATATAATGAGTGGTATCTATACATACCGCTCATATCAAAACCTTATTTACATGTGTCTAAATTTCACACACCTTAAAAAATATGTTGACACAGTATTAAAATATAGAATAAAGGTTTACGTCGTTATTTGCGAATACGTGTTTTTTTTTTGGTCAAAGTTCTTGCTTACTCGAAGCAGTTTCACGCTCTATGAAGAAACTTGAAAGTGATTTTTGACAAATTGTAACGCGATTTATGATGGTTATAATTAATTCTAAACTTCCGTAAAGATAAGTATAGTCAATTCAACTCAATTACACCCTCTCTCACAATAAGAATATCCCCAAATTATTGGTAAGTATAATTTCCACTTCAAAGAATCTCGTTTGACATGAATTTTTGCGCTTAAGTTACCGTTCGAGTTCAACGAATTTTGTGAAATATATTTTGTTCATAATACTTACCATTAATTTCATAGAATTATCTTCATGTTTATAAGTATCTCAGACCATACCAATAAGGATAGTGTCTTGTTTCGATAAAACATTCAAAATACAGTGTCAACATATTTTTGAAGGTCTAAGAAGCTTGAACACATGAAAATAATTCATTAAAATGAATGGTAAGGATATTTACCACTCAATAAACTCTTAAAAATTCGTTAAGCTTTATTTCTGCAACTTTAAATACATGTTAAATTAGATTTTATTTGGTGCTAAATATACTTACCATTAATTATGGTTGCTTATTTTGAAGAAATAATGTGTATTAATAGAAGAAGTGATTGAAATTATGTTAAGGGAAGATTAAAATTCATAAATAACAAACCCAAATCTCAAGTATGCAACATAGTTTGGCCAAAACCTCTTCCAAGATATGCGTTCGAAGCGTATTTAGGAGACTCCTTTTATATGGATGGTAAGAAACTTTGAAACCACAAAATTTTTATTTTTCACATCCACACTACATATGCAGCTGGATGGCGTATTTTTTAGTCTAAAAAGTGATATTTGTATATGTAATTTTCTAATATTTGTAGTTTAATAGTATTCATTCTCAGTCGTTGAAAAGTAATTATTTCTAAGAAACTGATGAAATTGTTTCGTACAAATGTCAACATAAAATGACATTTTATTTTGATACCTACCAATGCTCTAATCAATGTACGGCTATGAATTTGATTCACTTGTAAAAAATACACAATTTTCGTGAACTCAATTATTTGAAAATTAAAGATGGTTACTCTTCGGCCGAAAACTAATACGTATACGAACAAAACAACATGAACTTCTAACCTCCAATCATATATATTGCCAACATATATGTTTGGTCTCAGGAGCCAAACATCAAGAAAAAACCTAGAAGTATAAGGTAAGTATACTAGCCATCCAACATTTCCATTGAAAACTTTTTGATGTGGTAATTATGAAACTTTTGGGTGTCTTCTTTAGATGAAACAAATTTAAAAAGGTAGCTTGTTGAAACCTAGCTTGAAGGAAGATTAGAATAATTTACGAACCTACATAACTCTCAAATTTAAATCGCAGTTCTAAAAAATTCAGTTTCAATTTGAAGGAGGGGGCCTTTTATTCTATCAAACCACAGGAGATTAAAAAGCGCATAACGACGTAAACCTCTATCCTACAATGAAATACGGAATCAACATATTGTTTAAGGTCTGAGAAATATAAAGGCTGCTATATACAAGAAAATCCGTTGGCGAAACTGAAGCTTATCACGTCGTAAAACTGTATCCTACATTTAAAATACAGTGTCATCATATTTTTGGTGGTCTAAGAAGCTTGAACACATGAAAATAAAACATTGAAATGAAAGGTAAGAATTCTTACCACTCAATAAACTCTTAAAAATTCGTTAAGCTTTCTTTCTGCAACGCTAAAATCATGTCAAATGAGATATTATTGGGTGGTAATTATACTTACCTTTAACTTTGGAGGTTTGTCTTGATGAAATAATGTGTATTGAGAGTAGAATTGATTGAACTTACCTTAAGGTAAGATTAAAATTCATAAATAAGGAACGCAAACCTGAAACTTGCACCGTAGTGCGGCCAAAATCAGTACCGAAGTAGCTGCTGATACCGTATATAGGGGAACCCCATTATATGGATGGGAAGAAACTTGAAAGCACAAATTGGTTATTTTTCATATCCACTGTACATAAGCAGCTGGAGGGTGTGCATTTGAGTTTAAAAAGTGATACTTTTATATGTAATGTTCTAATATTTTGTACTGTAAATCTATTCATTTTAATCGCTGAAAAGCAATTATTTCTAAGAAATCGATGAAATTGATTTGTACATATGTAAACCTTTAGTAATATTTTATTTTGATATCTATCGATGCGGTAATGATTGTACGGCAATGAATGTGATTGATTTGTAAAAAATACACAACTTTCGTCATCTAAATTACTTGAAAATAAAAGACGCTTAATTTTCGGCCGAAAACTAAACGATATCCGACCAAAACTTCTTTCCTCCAATGATACACATGAAATACAGAATCAACATAATTTTTAATGTCTGAGCAGCTTAAAAGAATGGAAATAATGCATTGAAATGAATGGTAAGTATAGTTACCACTCTATAGATTGTTCAAATTTCGTTAAGTTTTAAATCCTCATGCTAAAATTGGTGGAAAGAAAGATATTTTGAAGTGGTAATTATACTTACCAAAAAGGATGGTGTTTTCTTTTGATAAAACAGTGCGTAAGAAACGTAGAACTGACTAAACTTTGCTTGAAGGAAGATTAAAATTCACAATAAACCTACATGAATCTCTATGATTCATCACGTTTGGGCAAAAAACTCTTCCAAATACTTGGAGTGAGAGGCTGCTATATTCAAGCAAATCCGCTGGCGAAAGTGAAGCACATCACGTCGTAAAACTGTATCCCACATTTGAAATACAGTGTCATCATATTTTTGGAGGTCTAAGAAGCTTGAACACATGAAAATATTACATTGAAATGAAAGGTAAGAATTCTTACCACTCAATAAACTCTTAAAAATTCGTTAAGCTTTCATTCTGCAACGCTAAAATTATGTCAATTGAAATTTTATTGATGGTAATTATACTTACTTTTAACTTTGGAGGTTTCTCTTGATGAAATAGTGTATTAAGAGTAGAATTGATTGAACTTACCTTAAGGTAAGATTAAAACTTATAAATAACAAACCCTATCTTCAAACTTGCACCGTACTGCTGCCAAAATCGCTACCGAGGTAGCTGTTCATACCGTATATAGGGACTCCCGTTCTATGGATGGGAAGAAACTTTGCAACCACAAATTGGTTATTTTTCACATCCACTGTACATAAGCAGCTGGAGGGTGTGCATTTTAGTCTAAAAAGAAAAATTCGTTCATGTAATGTTCTAATATTTTTTACTGTAAATATATTCATTTTAATCGCTGAAAAGCAATTATTTCTAAGAAACCGATGAAATTGATTTGTACATATGTAAACGTTTAGTAATATTTTATTTTGATATCTACCGATGCGGTAATGATTGTACGGAAATGAATTTGATTGATTTCTTAAAAATACACAACTTTCATCTGAATTATTTGGAAATTAAAGACGCTTAATATTCGGCCGAAAACTAAAGTATGTCCCACCAAAATTCTTTCCTCCAATGATATACATGAAATACAGAATCAAAACAATTTTTAATGTCTGAGTAGCTTAAAAGAATGAAAATAATGCATTGAAGTGAATGGTAAGTATAGTTACCACTCAATAGATTCTTCAAATTTCGTTAAGTTTTCAATCCTCAAAGAATGAAAATAGTGCATTGAAATGAGTGGTAAGTATAGTTACCACTGAATACACACTTCAAATTTACTTAAATTTTCTAACATCAAAGCTAAAATTGGTGACGAGAAAAATTTTGAAGTGGTAATTGTACTTACAAATAAGGATGGTGTCATATTTTGATAAAACAGTGCGTAAGAAGGGTAGACGACTAAACTTTCAATGAGGGAAGATTAAAATTTATGGTCAACCTACATGAATCTCTATCTTACATCACGGTTGGGCAAAAAACTCTTGCAAGTACGTAGAGTGAGATCCTATCTTCAAGCAAATCCGTTTAGGAAACTGAAGCACATAACGCTGTAAAACTCTATCCTACATTTAAAATACAGTGTCATCGTATTTTTGGAGGTCTAAACAAACTTGAACACTTGAAAATAATGCTTTGAAAAGAACGGTAAGAATATTTACCACTCAATAAACTCTTAAAAATTCGATAAGTTTTCTTTCTTCAACGCTAAAATTAATTTCAAATGAGATTTTATTGGGTGGTATATATACTTACCATTAATTTTTTAGGCTTCTCTTGATGAAATAAGGTGTATTAAGAGTAGAATTGATTGAACTTACCTTAAAGTAAAATTAAAATTCGTAAATAACAAACGCAAATCACAAACATGCACCATAGTTCGGCTAAAACCTCTTCCAAGATACGTGTGCAAAGCATATATATGAGACTCCTTTTATATGTATTACCAACTTTGAAACCACAATTTGGTTTTTTTTCCCATGCACCCTACATATTCAGCTGAAGGGTGTTTTTGAGTCTTAAAGTGATATTTGTACATGTAATTTTCTAATATTTTGTACTGTAAATTATTCACTCCCAGTCGCTGAAAAGCAATAATTTCTAAGAAAGTGATGAAATTGTTTCGTACAAATATAAACGTTAGGTATTTTATTTTGATATCTACCAATGCTGTAATCAATCTACGGCAATGAATTTGAATGATTTCTGAAAAATACACAATTTTCCTGAACTTAATTATTTGAAAATAAATGATGAATAACCTTCGGCCGAAAACTAACACGTATACGACCAAAACAACATGAACATCTAACCTCCAATGATATATAATGCCAACATATACATTTGGTTTCAGAAGCCAAAATTAAAGAAAATAATACTTTGAAATTATAAGGTAAATATACTAGCCGTGCAACATTTACTTTAAAAATTGTTAATCTTTCTCTTCTCAACACTGAAAATTTTTGATGTGGTTATTATACTTACGAAACTTTTGGGTGTCTCCTTTTGATGAAACAATTTTTGAAAGGTAGCTTGACGATGCGTAGTTGGAAGGAAGTTTAAAATTCATTACGAAATTACATAAATCTTAACCTGAAATCGCAGTTGGGCAAAAATCAGTTCCAATTTCAAGAAGGGGGCCTCTTATTCAAACAATAACACACGAGATTATAAAGTGCATAAAGTCGTAAACTTCTATCCTACAATGAAATACAGAATCAACATGTTTTTTATTGTCTGCGAAGCATAAATGAATGAAAATAATGCATTGAAATGAATGGTAAGTGAAGTTAACACTCAATACACTCTTCAAATTTCGTTAAATTTTCTATCGTCAAAGATAAAGGTTTTTTGATGTTGTAATTACACTTAGCAATAAGGATGGTGTCTTGATTTGATAAGACAGTGCGTAAGAAGTGTAGAATTGACTTAACTTTGATTGAAGGAAAAGTAAAATTCATGATAAACCTACATGAATCTCTATCATACATCACGGTTGGACAAAAAACACTAGCAAGTACGTAGAGTGAGAAGCTGGTTTTTTCAAGCAAATCCGTTGGAGAAACTGAAGCACATAACGACGTAAAACTCTATCCTACATTTAAAATACAGTGTCAATATATTTTTGGAGGTCTAAGAAACTCGAACACATGAAAATAATGTATTTGAATGAATGGTAAGAATAGTTACCACTCAATAAACTCTTAAAAATTCGATAATCTTTCTTTCTGCAACGCTACAATTCATATCAAATTACATTAAATTGGGTGGTAAATATACTTACCATTAATCTTTGTGGCTTCTGTTTATGAAATAATATGTATTAAGAGTAGAATTGATTGAACTTACATTAAGGTAAGATTAAAATTCATAAATAACAAACCCAAATCTCAAACTTGCCAATATTTCGGCCAAAACCTCCTCAAAGATATTTGTTAGAAGCGAATTTAGGAGACTCCTTTTATATCAAAGGTAAGAAACTTTGAAACCACAATTTAGATATTTTAACATCCACTCTACACATGCAGCTGGAGGGTGTGTTTTTGAGTCTAAAGAGTGATATTTGTACATGTAATTTTCTAAAGCTTTGTACAGTAACTTATTCATTCTTTGTCGCAGAAAAGCAATGAATTCTAAGAAACTGATGACATTTTTCTTACAAATGTAAACGTTAGATAACATTTTATTTTGAGACCTACCAATGCTGTAATCAATGCAAGGCAATGAATTTGATGGATTTGTGAAAAATACGCAACTTTCGTCAACTGAATTATTTGAAAATTAAAGATGCTTACGTTTTGGCCGAAAACTAATACGTATACAACCAAAACAACATGAACTTTATCCTCTAATGCAAACATACCTTTGGTGTTAGAAGCAAAATATCAAGAAAATAATACTTGGAATGTAAGGTAATTACTATAGCCATGAAATATTTTCTTTAAAAATTGTTATTCTTTCTCTTCCCAACGCTGAAATTTTGATGTGGTAATATTACTTACGAAATTTTGGGTGTCTTCTATTGATGGAACAATTTTTAAAAAGTATCTTGACGAAACGTAGCTTGGAGGAAGATAAAAATTCATTACGAACCTACATAAATCTCAAACTTACCTCGCAGTTGGGCAAAAATCAGTTCCAATTTCATGGAGAAGCATGTTATTCAAGCAAAACCACAGGAGATTTTAAAGCGCGTAACGAAGTAAACATCTATCCTACAATGACATACAGAATCAACATATTTCTTAAGGTCTGAGAAGATTAAAAGAATAAAATAATGCATTGAAATAAATGGTAAGTATAATTACCACTCAATACGCTCTTCAAATTTCGTTAAGTTTTCTATCCTCAAAGCTAAAATTGGTTTCATGAAAGATTTTTTGATGTGGTAATTATACTTACCAATAAGGATAGTGTCTTGTTTTGATAATACAGTGCGTAAGAAGGGTAGAAATGGCTTAACTTTGCTTGAAGGAAGATTAAAATTCATGATAAACGTATATGAATCTCTATTTTACGACACGGTTGTGGAGAAGAATCTTGGAAGTACGTAGAGTAAGAGGCTGCTGTTTTCAAGCAATTCCGTTGGCGAAACTGAAGCACATAACGACGTAAAACTCTATCCTACATTTAAAATACAGTGTCAACACATGTTTGGATGTCTAAGATGCTTCAACACAAGAAAATAATGCATTGATATGAATGGTAAGAATAGTTACCACTCAATAAACTCTTAAAAATTCGATAAGTTTTCTTTCTGCAACGCTAAAATTAATTTCAAATGAGATTATATTGGGTGGTATATATACTTACCATTAATTTTGGAGGCTTCTCTTGATGAAATAATGTGTATTAAGAGTAGAATTGATTGAACTTAAGGTAAGATAATTAATAAACAACTAACCCAAATCTCAAACATATATCATAGTTCGGCCAAAATCTCTTCCAAGATACGTGTTCAAAGCGTATAAAGGAGACTCTTCTTTTTGGATGGTAAGAAACTTTGAAACCACAAATTGGATATTTTTCACATCCACTCGACACATGCAGCTGGAGGGTGTGTTTTTTGGTGTAAAATTGATATTTGTACATGTATTTTTCTAAAGGATTGTACTGTAAATTATTCATTCTCAGTCGCTGAAAAGCAATGAATTCTAAGAAATTGATGATATTATTCGTACAAATGTAAACGTCAGGTAACATTTTATTTTGAAACCTACCAATGCTGTAATCAATGCACGGCAATGAGTTTGATTGATTTCTGAAAAAGACACAACTTTCGACGAATGAATTATTTGAAAATTAAAGATGATTACTCTTTGGCCGAAAACTATACGACCAAATCAACATGAACATTATCCTCTAATCCAAAGATTCCTTTTGTGTCAGAAATAAAATATTAAGGAAATAATACTTGGAAAGTAAGGTAATTAATATAGCCATGAAATATTTACTTTAAAAATTGTTATTCTTTCTCTTCCCAACGCTGAAATTTTTTGATATAGTAATATTACTTATGAAACTTTTGGGTGTCTTCTTTTGATGAAACAATTTTTAAAAAGTATCTTGGAGGAAGATTAAAATTTATTGCGAGCCTACATAAATCTCAAACTTACATCGCAGTTGGGCAAAAATCAGTTCTAATTTTCAAGGAGGGGGCATATTATTAAAAAAAATACGGGAGATTATACAGCGCATAGCGACGTAAACCTCTATCCTACAATGATATACAGAATCAACATATTTCTTAAGGTCAAATAAGGTCAATTTCTTAAGGTCAAATGAGATTTTATTGGGTGGTAAATATACTTACCCTTAATTTTCGTGGCTTCTCTTGATGAAATATGTATTAAGAGTAGAATTGATTGAACTTAAGATAAGATTAAAATACATAACTAACAAACCCAAATCTCAAAAATGCACCATAATTCGGCCAAAATCTCTTCCAAGATACGTGTTCAAAGCGGATATAGGAGACTCCTTTTATATGGATGATAACAAACTTTGAAACCACAAATTGGATATTTTTCACATGCAACCTACACATGCAGTTGGAGGGTGTGTTTTTGAGTCTAAAATATGATATATGTACGTGTAATTTTCTAATATTTTGTACTGTAAAAATATTCATTCTCAGTCGCTGAAAAGCAATTATTTCTAAGAAACTGATGAAATTGTGTCGTACAAATGTAAACGTTAGGTAACATTTTATTTTGATACCTACCAATGCTCTAATCAATGTACGGC
Source organism: Coptotermes formosanus (assembly GCA_013340265.1). Classification (NCBI taxonomy): domain Eukaryota; kingdom Metazoa; phylum Arthropoda; class Insecta; order Blattodea; family Rhinotermitidae; genus Coptotermes; species Coptotermes formosanus. Next base: position 24,484 of record BLKM01000855.1, read on the forward strand.
AATGAATTTGATTTGTGAAAAATACACAACTTTCGTCAAATGAATTATTTGAAAATTAAAGATGCTTACTCTTCGGCCGAAAACTAAAACGTATACGACCAAATTGTGAACTTCTATCCTCCAATGATATATATTGCCAACATATATCTTTGGACTCAGAAGCCAAAAACCAATAAAATAATACTTTGAAATATATGGTATGTATAGTAGCCACCCAACATTTCCTTTAAAAATTGTAAATCTTTTTCTTCTCATCGCTGAAATTTTTTAATATGGTAATTATACGTACGAAAATTTTGGGTGTCTTCTTGTGATGAAACAATTTTTAAAAAGGTCGATTTTCGATACGTAGCTTAATGGAAGATTAAAATTCATTACGAACCTTAACATTCACATTAACCATACTGAGTTTGATACGAATCTTACCATTCACATTATAGAAGACTTTCCCAAATTCTGAGAACAAGAAACTTGGAAGAGGTTTATACACTATTTCATCACAAGAAACTACACAAATTAAATAACACCTCAAAATACCAATTAATAACCCTTCAATGTAATCTCTATTGACATGAGTTTTATCGTTCAGGATAAAAAGCTTAACGAATTTTGAAGAAGAGATTGAGCATTAGCTAAACATACCACTAATATCAAAGCATTATTTTCAAGTTCCTAAGCTTCTCAGACCTTAAAAGTTATAATGAAATTTATTTCAAAATAATATAGATATATACTTCGTTATGTGCGAATCCGTGTTATATTCTCGTCAACTATCTTGCATGCATGGAGCAGACTCAAATTTTGAACAAATCTTGCACGTCATTTTTGCCCAAATATGACATAATTTTGAGATATTTGTAGGATTTTATGCAATCTATTCTTTCTTCAGTTAATTCTAACATTATTACACTCTGTTATGTCAAAAGAAGCACTCAAAATTATTGTGAAATATAATTATTATATCGAAAAAACTTTCATGACACCAATTTTAGCGTTGAGAGTAGAAAGACTAACAACTTTTAAAGAGAATCGGTGTTGGTATCCATACATTCCATTCATTTCAAAAAATTACTTTCATGTTTGTTGTTGTCTGAGACACGAAATATATGTTGGCAATTTATATCAAAGAAGGATAGAATTTTACGTCGCCTTGATTGTATGCATATTAGATTCTCGCAAGAGGGTATGCATCCTTAATTTTCGCAAAATTCAGACAAATGTTTTGTATTTCTCACCAATGATACAAATTCATTGTTGAACATTGATTAAAACATTGGTACGTATCAATACAACATGTTACGTGAGTTTTTGTTAATGTACTAACACAGTCATCAGTGTTTCAATAATAATTGCATTTCAGCGTCTGAGAAACAACATTTTTAGAATACTAAATTTTAAGAAATGTATCCGCTTAATTATCACTATTTGTCTAAAAAAATACACTCTTGATGCTCTTGAAGCGTAGAAAGGAAAAATAACCACATTGTGGTTGGTAAGAATCTTGCCATTCATATTAATGGAGACTTTCACATACACTGAGAACACGAAACTTGGAAGAGATTTCTGTCCAAATGTGATGTATGATTGAGATTTATACTTTTCAATTTAGAATTTTAATATTCCTTTAATATGAGAGCAGTCAATTCTATCCCTAGTACACAATATTCCATCAAAGGATACACACAAAATTAATGGTAAGTATTATTACAATTTCAAAATTCTCGTTTTACATAAATTTTAACTTTGAGGATAGGAAGCTTAACGAATTTTGATGAATATATTAAGCCTATTTAACTATACTAATTAACTATACATACCACTCATTTCAAAACATTATTTACATGTCTCTAAGCTTATCAGAACTTAAAGAATATGTTCTCAAAGTATTTCAATGTATAATAAAGGTTTACGTCGTTATTTGCGAAAACGTATTTTTTTGGTCAAAGTTCTTGTATGCACGAAGCAGTTTCACGATCTATGAACACAACTAGAAAGTGATTTTTGACAAATTGTAACTTAAGTTAGCGATTTATAATTGTTTTTCATGAATTCTAATCTTGCGTTAAGATAAGTATAGTCAAATCAACCCAATTACACCCTCCCTAAAAAAAGGAATCTACCCAAATTTTTGGTAAATTTAATTAACACTTCAAAGTTTCTAGTTTGACATGAATTATAGCGTTCAAGTTTAACGAAATTTGTGAAATATATCAAGTGTTAATGATACTTACCTTTAATTTCATAGAATTATCTTCATATATATAACCATCTCAGACCTTATAAAATATGTTGACAATTTATTTCAATGTATGATAGACATTTAAGTCGTTATGTGCACGTCCGTGTTGAACTCTCGCCAACTCGCATGAAGCGGACTCCCAATCCGAAAAAATCCCTCAAGTGATTTTTGCCCAAATGTGATGTAATTTTGAGATATTTATTGGATTTTATCATTTCTAAGTTTCCTTTAAGCTATGTCAAGTCAATTCTAACATTATTACACGTTGTTTCACCAAAAGAGCTATCCAAATTATTGGTAAGTATATCCAAGAATCTTTCTTGACACAAATTTTATCGTTGGGAGTAGAAAGATTAGTGACTTTTAAAGAGAATCAATGGTGGTAAATATATTTGCTATTCATTTCAGAAAATTACGTTCATGATTTTCGTCTTCTGAGACCTAAAAAATAATTTGGCAATTTATATCAATGAAGTATAGAACTTTACGTCGTTTTAGTTGCATGCGTATTAGATTCTCGCCAAAGGGTATGCATCTTATATTTTCGCTAAATCCAGATCAAAGATTTGTATTTATCACCAGTCATTCAAATTCATCGTTCAACACTGATTAAAGCATTGGTACCTACGAATACATGTTACATGAGTGTTATTTATGTACGAAACTATTTCTTTTCTGTCTCAGTTATAATTGCTTTTCAGCGTCTCAGACACAACATTTCTCTAATACTAAATTTTAAAAAATGTACTCGTTTAAATATGACTTTTTAGTTAAAAAAAACACCCACTTGCTCGCTTGTGATGCGTAGAAAGAAAAAATAAGCACATTCAGGTTGATACGAATCTTAACGTTCATATTAAAGGAGACTTTCTCAAACTCTGAAGACACGAAACTTGGGAGAGATTTGTGCCCAAGAGTGATGTATTTTTGAGATGTGTACTTGTTTATTATGAATTTATTAATTTTTCTTTAAAGTCGGAACAGTCAATTCTATTCCTAATAAAAACTATTTCATCACAAGAGACTTCCCAAATTAAAGGTAAATATAATTACCAACTCGAAAAATCTCATTTGACATGAATCTTATCGTTGAAGATAAAAAGCTTAACGAATTTTGAAGATTAGATTGAGAGTCAACTGTACATACCAATCATGTCAAAGCATTATTTTCAAGTTTATAAGCTTCTCATTCCTTAAAAGGTTTTAATTAATTTTTATTTCAAAATAAGATAGATGTTTCGTCGTTACGAGCCCACCCGTGTTAAATTCTTGCCCACTGTGCATGGTGCAGACTCACATTATAAACAAATCTTGAACGCCATTTTTGCCCAAATATTATGTTATTTTGAGATATTTGTAGGATTTTATGAATTCTAATCTTCCTTTAAGCTAAGTACAGTTATTTCTAACCTTATTACACATTGTTATATCTAAATAAACTCTCAAAATTACTGTGAAGTATAATTATTATATCGAAAATTCTTCCTTGACACCAATTTTAGCTTTGAGGGTTGAAAGATTAACAAATTTTAAAGAGAATCGGTGATGGTATCCATACGTGCCATTCAATTCAAAAAATTACATTCATGAATTTTGTTTTCTGAGACCCGAAAAATATGTTGGCAATTTATATCAAACAATGATAGAATTTTACTTGACCTTGATTTTATGCATATTAGATTCTGGAATGAGAGTACGCATCCTTAATTTTCGCAAAATTTAGATACATGTTCTCACCAATCACCAAAATTCATTGTTGAATATTGATTATAACATTGGTACCTATGAATACAAAATGTTATGTGAGTTTTTTATGTATTAAAAATTCATTATTGTTTCAGTAATAATCGCATTTCAGCGTCTGAGAAACAACATTTTTACAATACTAAATTTTAAGAAATGTACCCGTTTTATTATCACTTTTTAGACACAAAAAATATCCTCTTGATGCTTATGAAGCGTGTAAAGGTAAAATAACCACATTGTGGTTGGTAGGAATCTTACCATTCATATTAATGGAGACTTTAACATACCCTGAGGACACGAAACTTGGAAGAGATTTCTGTCCAACTCTTATGTATGTTTGATTTATATACCTGTTAATTTTGAATTTTAATCTTTCCTTAAAGTAAGAGCAGTCAATTCTATCCTTAATACACACTATTTCATCAAAGGAAGCGTACAAAAATAATGGTAAGTATAATTATCACTTCAAATCTCGTTTGACATAAATTTTTTTTATTTTTGAGTATAGAAAACTTAACGAATTTTGATGAATACATTGAGTGCTAACTATACATACAACTCATTTCAAAACATTATTTACATGTGTCTAACCGTATCAGACTTTAAGAAATATGTTGATACAGTATTTCAATATAGAAAAATATTTTCGTCGTAATTTGCGAATACGTATTTAATTGTGGTGAAAGTTCTTGCATGCACGAAGCAGTTTCACGCTCTATGAACACAACTAGAAAGTGATTATTGACAAATTGTAAAGTAAATTAGCGATTTATGATGGTTTACCTTAATTCTACTCTTCCGTTAAGACAAGTATAGTCAATTCAACACAATTACACCCTCTCTCATAAAAAGAATCTCCCCAAATTATTGGTAAGTATAATTACCACTTCAAAGAATTTCGTTTGACATGAATTTTAGCGTTCAAGATAGCGTTCAAGTTTAACGAAATTTGTGAAATATATTAAGTGTTAATATTACTTACCATTAATTTCATAGAATTATCTTCATCTTTATAAGCATATCAGAACTTATAAAATATGTTGACATTTTATATCAATATATTATAGATGTTTACGTCGTTATCTGCCAGTCCGCGTTAAATCCTCGCCAACTGTCTTATATGCATGAACTGTCTTATTTGAACAAACCTTTCAAGTGATTTTTGCCAAATGTGATGTAATCTCGAGGTATTTATTGGTTTTTATCAATTTTAAGCTTCCTTTAAGCTAAGTCAAGTCAATTCTAACATTATTACACCTTGTTTCATCAAAAGAGCTCTCCAAATTAATGGTAACTATATGGAAGGATCTTTCTTGACACGACTTTTATCGTTGGGAGTACAAAAATTAGTGACTTTAAAGTGAATCGATGGAGGTAATCATAACTGATTTTCATTTCAGAATATTACTTTCATGATTTTTGTCTTCTGAGACCTAAAAAATTAGTTGGTAATTTATATTAATTAAGTAAAGGAATTTACATCATTTTGGTTGAATGCGTATTAGATTCTCGCCAGATGGTATGCATCTTTTATTTTCGCTAAATTCGGATGAAAGATTTGTATTTCTCACCAGACATTCAAATTCATTATTCAAAATTGATTAAAGCATTGGTAGCTATGAATACATGTTACATGAGTATTATTTATGTACGAAACAATTTCTTAATTGTCTCAGTTATAATTGCTTTTCAGCGTCTCAGAAACAATCTTTCTTTAATACTAAATTTTAAGTATATACCCGTTTCAGTATCACTTATTACTTTAAATAAAAACACTTGTTTGCTGCTTGTGACGCGTAGAAAGAAAAAATAACCACATTGAGGTTGATACAAATCTTACCATTCACATTAAAGGAGACTTTCCCTAACTCTGAGAACACGAAACTTGGAAGAGATTTTTGCCCAATTCTGATGCATTTTTGAGATGTATACTTGTTTATTATGAATTTTAATCTTTCTTTAAAATAAGAACAGTCAATTGTGTCCCTAATATACACTATTTCATCACAATAATCTCCCCAAATTAAAGGTAAGTATAATTACCACCTCAAAAAATCTCATTTGACATCAATTTTATCGTTGTGGATAAAAAGCTTAACGAATTTTGAAGAATAGATTGAGCGTTAACTATACATACCACTCATGTCAAAGCATTATTTTTAAGTTTCTAAGCTTCTCATACCTTAAAAGTTATAAAGAAATTTTATTTCAAAATACGATAGATGTTTACGTCGTTATGTACCAATCCGTGTTAATTCTCGCCAAGTCTTGCATGCATATACAGACTCACATTTTGAACAAATCTTGCACGTCATTTTTGCTGAATACGATGTAATTTTGAGATATTTGTAGGATTTTATAAATTCTAATCTTCCATTAAGCTAAGTACAGTTAATTCTAACCTTATTACACGTTGTTATATCAAAAGTAGCTCTCAAAATTATTGTGAAGTATAATTATTATATCGAAAAATCTTTCTTGACCCCAAATTTAGCGTTGAGGGTATAAAGATTAACAACTTTTGAAGAGAATGGGAGGTGGTATCCATACATGTCATTCATTTCAAAAAATTACTTTCATGATTTTTGTTTTCTGAGACCCGAAAAATATGGTGGCAATTTATATCAAAATGGATAGAATTTTACGTCGCGTTATTTTATGCATATTAGATTCTCGCAAGAGGGTATGCATCCTTAATTCTCGCAAAATTCAGATAAAAGTTTTGAATTTCTTTCCAATCACCCAAATTCATTGTTGAAAATTGATTATAACATTGGTACCTATGAATACAACATGTTACGTGAGTTCTTTTCTGTACTAATAAATTCATTAGTGTTTCAGTAATAATTGCATTTCAGCGTCTCAGAAAGAAGATTTTTGCAATACTAAATTTTAAGAAATGTACCCTATTAATTGCCACTTTTTAGTCTCAAAAAATACCCTCTTGATGCTTATGAAGCATAGAAAGAAAAACAACCACATTGTGGTTGGTAAGAATCTTATCAATCATATTAACCCTTTAAAGACGAAGCGTGTCTGTTTTATATAAGGACTCAGTGCGTACCGCGCTGTAAACTCTCTCCACTTCGGTTATAAAAACCTGTCTCTTAATGTTTTATAAGTCAAAAGTTGCTATTTGTTCTCAGATCCGTACAAAACACCTAAACGCAATGTGGGCACCACGTAGAATTTTTTAATTTTAAAGCTGGTGGTACGTAAAGTTACCGCGAGGCTTTAACCTTTAAAGTAAGGAGATTTAAATGCCAGTCGTCTCCTCGTGGCCGGACTTTTTTCGGCATTTAAATATTACAACTGCCGGCCTCCACAAAAACAGATATATTATCCGCTCTTTATTACATAAAATTATTCAATAAAAACTGTTTGAAAGAGAAGAAATTTCTACATTTATCGACAAATTTTCCCTTTTTTAGCAATAAAGCATGCTCACGAATTTACCTGATAAGTTCAAAAGTTAGTTTGTGTAACATAGTTTACGACACTTCTTTGGATTTTTGTTTTACTTACCCCTTTCTTTACACCGTTGGATATGTCATGTTACATTCACAGAAACGCGAAACACTTATTTGCACGGCAAATGTTTTCTGTCATGTCTGCACAACGATATGTGTTGGCTTACGTCACAACAGTCAACGCTGCTCTCTGCGCCCCGTGACTCACAGGTTCACACGCGTATGCCACTTCTCGAAGGAGTCCACTATACACAGGCCGACGTCACATTTCTTGCAGAAATACAGCGTGCTCCGCGTTTGCTTTTTCAGCGAACACACGCGACACCGCCTTTGTTTTCCTTTAGAAGGCCAGTGTTTTGAGTGCTTTACTTCTAATCGACTTAGCTGGGACGCAAATGGACTTGGCCTGCCCCTTGAAATGCCACTGGCTCTCACATTATCTTCATGCGACTGGATAATCAGTTCTCGAACCAGAGCCTCCAGGAAATTTTTGTGGGTCATCTTGCCGCCACACGACTTATGAATAAGAAACGCGTTGAGTATTGTCATGTCTGTGAGGTGGAAAAATAATTTCTTCGTCCATTTCCATGTTCTCCGGGCAATTCCGTAGCTGTTAACCATTCTGTCTGACTTGTCCACAAACCCCCATGTAGGCATTGTAATCTTCTACTACACGAGGTTTTATAGCATGGCCAGATTCATTGGTGAAATTGCCTTCAACAGGAGGAGCGTGCATGTTGTTGAGAATGTAAACATCACGCCTATCCTTCCAGCGGACAGCCCCTAGGTTTCCTATCACGCGTGTTACTATGTCCCCCTTTTCATTTTCAGACATTTCGGTCCAATGTCTCGCGGCATTCCGCGCCTGTCATGGTGGACTCTTTCACACGCGTTGATTTTACGTTGGAACAAATCATCAAACAGAGCAGGCGAGGCGAAGTAATTATCCATAAAAACTTTGTGGCCCAGTCCCTCAACTCTTCGAATTACTTGCAGCACAGTTCCGTGTGTCGCTGTTATTTGAGATGTGGCATGTTGCCGCTGTTTGCCTAAATACACACTCATGTCGTAAGTGTACCCCAGAGAGTCGCAAAGTTTGTAAATTTTAATGCCAAATCTCTTATGTTTTTTTTGGAATATATTGCCGAAATATTACTCTTCCGTTGTACAACACGATCACTTCATCCACAGCAAGATGTTCTGTCGGATTGTACATTTCACAAAATTTGTTGTTCAGAGTGTCAAAAACCTTTCTTATCTTCCAAAGTCTGTCGTAGTTTGGGTCATCACGGTTCGGAGGGTCCTCATTATTTTCAAAATGGAGGAATCTAAGAATGTGCAAGAAGCGATCGCGTGGCATCACGTTCGAATAAAATAGAGTGCAGTACTGCTCCTCTCTGGACCAATAATCTTTGAGGCTGCCACGCTGGTCGTGACCCATCTGAATTACGAGTGCGGAAAATGAGTACATTTCTTCGATCGTAATGTCAGGTGGTCGTGCTGCAGTGCTTCCTGTGTTTGTGGATGTCATGTACTGATGGAAGTAGCAGTTCATTTCATCTATTATGATTTGAAAAATCTGCCTGAAGAAGTGAATGAAGATTGAAAAGTGAGAGGACTCTGCATTTGTATCGGGGGCGGCCGATCTGTTGACGCCATATGGAGGTCCAGTGAAATCAAAGATATCCGGCGAATCCCCGGCTCTTCTAGCCCGAAACATAATTTCTGTTTCTTCGGCATTATCTTCCTCTTCTGAAGATGAGGAGGACTGAACATGAGATTCCATCAGTTCGTCTGTCTCTTCCAATTCCTCATCTGATTCCTCATCCATCAGCACTTCCTCTATTTCTTCTGGCTCGAGTGGTTTTGAATACCTAGCACGCTTTTGAGGTTCCATTTCAAGGTGTCCCAACTAAATCGAGTAAGTGAAAGTTACTGACAGTTCACCACTGATACAAAATTAAGTAAAATAATAATAAGTCACTGGAAAAGCAAATCAAATGAAAATCTCTCAGTAAACCCTGAAGAGCAAATACAAATACCAACCAATAACGAGTTGTTCCTTACACTCCGCCACTGAAGTTATGCAGTATTTACCAGGTCGCCGTCGATGAACTAAACTCAAATACGACTCTGAAAAATATCACCTAACACTCTGTAATAAACACGTTAGAAAGATTGTGGATTGCAGGATACAGCCAATCAGCCACTGTCACAATGTATATGCCAGTCCGTCACTGAAAAATAATCTCGGACACGTCACAATGCTACGAAAGCTGCAACAAGACTAAACAACAGCACTTGCAGACCGAGCTTCTACATTTCAACCTCAGATAATGCTCTATTCTGCTTAGCCTCTCAGGTCTTTGAGATGATTCTCAAAGGTCCAGTTTGGCCATAAATAATGTCGAAACCGGACCGCCATAAATGACATTATTGTTGCAAACGAAACCCAAGCCTTCTGGTGGGACGCCCAATTGGTTCATTAGCAATTCCTGGTAAAGCAAACACTGTCAGCACTGAAAAATGTCAGGAATGCACAGCGTTAGATATATCTAACATTCGTCAAAAGGTTAATGGAGACTTTCACATACTCTGAAAACACGAAACGTGGAAGAGATTTCTGTTCAACTGTGATGAATGTTTGAGATGTATACTTGTTAGTTTTGAATTTTAATATTCCTTTAATGAGAGAGCACTCAATTCTGTTCCTAATACACACTAATTCATAAAAGGAAACACACCAAATTAACGGTAAGTATAATTACCTCTTCAAAAAGTCTCGTTTGACATCAATTTTAACTTTGAGGATAGAAAGCTTAACGAATTTTGATGAACATATTGAGTGGTAACTATACATACCACTCATTACAAAACATTATTTACATGTGTCTATGTTTATCAGACCTTAAAAAATATGTAGAATAAAGGTTTACGTCGTTATTTGCGAAAACGTATTTCTTTTTGGTCAAAGTTCTTGCATGCACGACGCTCTACGAACACAACTTGAAAGAGACTTTCACAAATTGTAAAATAAGTTAGCGATTTATAATGGTTTATCGTGACTTCTAATCTTCCGTTAGGATAAGTATATTCAATTAAATCCAATTACTCCCTCTCTCATAAAAAGAATCTCCCCAAATTATTGGTAAGTATAATTACCACTTCAAAGAATCTCGTTTTACATGAATGTTAGCGTTCAAGATAGTGTTCAAGTTTAAGGAAATTTGTGAAATATATTAAGTGTTAATAATACTTACCATTAATTTCATAGAATTATCTTCATATTTATAAGATTCTCAGAACTTATAAAATATGTTGACAATTTATTTCAATGTATGAGAGATGTTTACGTCGTTATGTGCCAGTCCGTGTTAAATTCTCGCCAACTGTCTTACATGCATGAAGCGGACTCCCAATTTCAACAAATCTTTCAAATGATTTTTGCCCAAATGTGATGTAATTTTGAGATATTTATTGGTTTTTATCAATTCTAAGCTTCCTTCAACCTAAGTCAAGTCAGTTCTAACATTATTACACCTTGTTTCATCAAAATAGCTATCCAAATTATTGGTAAGTGTATCCAAGAATCTTTCTTGACACAAATTTCATCGTTGGGAGTAGAAAGATTAGTGACTTTTAAAGAGAATCGATGGTGGTAAATATACTTGCTATTCATTTCAGATAATTACGTTCATGATTTTCGTCTTCTGAGACCTAAAAAATAAGTTGGCAATTTATATCAATGAAGAATAGAAGTTTAAGACGTTTTGGTTGCATGCGTATTAGATTCTCGCCAAAGGGTATGCATCTTTTATTTTCGCTAAATCCAGATGAAAGATTTGTATTTATCACCAGTCATTCAAATTCATTGTTCAACATTGATTAAAGCAATGGTACCTATGAGTACATGTTGCATGAGTGTTCTTTTTGTACGAAACGATTTCTTTGTGTCTCAGTTACATTTGATTTTCAGCGTCTCAGAAACAACATTTCTATAATACTAATTTTTAAAAAATGTACTCGTTTAAATATCACTTTTTATTTTAAAGAAGCACACACTTGCTCGCTTGTGAAGCGTAGAAAGAAAAAATAACCAAATTGACGTTGATACGAATCTTACCATTCACATTAAAGGAGGCTTTCCCTAACTCTGAGAACACGAAACTTGGAAGAGATTTTTGCCCAACTGTGATGTATTTTTGAGATGTATACTTGTTTATTATGAATTTTAATCTTTCTTTAAAGTAAGAACAGTCAATTCTATCACTAATATACACTATTTCATCACAAGATACTCCCCAAATTAAAGGTAAGTATAATTACCACCTCAAAAAGTCTCATTTGACATGAATCTTATCGTTGAGGATAAAAAGCTTAACGAATTTTGAAGAATAGATTGAGCGTTAACTATACATACTACTCATGTCAAAGCATTATTTTCAAGTTTCTAAGCTTCTCAGACCTTAAAAGGTATAATGAAATTTTATTTCAAAATACGATAGATGTTTACGTCGTTATGTGCCAGGCTGTGATAAATTCTCGCCAACTGTCTTGCATGCATATACAGACTCACATTTTGAACAAATCTTTCACGTCGTTTTTGCCTAAAAATGTGACGTAATATTGAGATATTTGTACGCTTTTATGAATTCTAATCTTCCTTTAAGCTAAGTACAGGCAATTCTAACCTTATTACACTCTTTTACATCAAAAGAAGCCCTCAAAATTATTGTGAAATTTAATTATTATATCGAAAAATCTTTCTTGAAACCAATTTTAGCGTTGAGGGTAGAAAGATTAACAACTTTTAAAGAGTGGTGGTAACCATACATGTCATTCATTTCTAAAAATTACTTTCATGATTTTTGTTTTCTGAGACCCGAAAAGTATGTTGGCAATTTATATCAAAGACGGATAGAATTGTACGTCGCCTTGATTGTATGCATATTAGATTCTTGCAGGAGAGTGTGCATCCTTAATTTTCGCAAAATTCAGATAAAAGTTTTGTATTTCTCACCAATGATACAAATTCATTGTTGAACATTGATTAAAACATTGGTACCTAGGACTACAATATGTTACGTGATTTTTTATGTACTAAAAAATGCATTAGTGTTTCAGTAATAATTGCATTTCAGCGTCTGAAGAACAACATTTTTACAATACTAAATTTTAATAAATGTACCCACTTAATTATCACTTTTTAGTCTCAACAAAAACACCCTCTTGATGCTTATGAAGCGTAGAAAGGAAAAATAACAATATTGTGGTTGGTAAGAATCTTACCATTCATATTAATGGAGACTTTCACATACTCTGAGAACACGAAACCTGGAAGAGATTTCTGCCCAACTATGATGTATTTTTGAGATATATACTTGTTAATTTTGAGTTTTAATCTTTCTTTAAAGTAAGAGCAGTCAGTTCTATCCTTAACACACACTATTTCATCAAAGGAACACCCCAAATTAATGTTATGTATAATTACCACTTCAAAAAGTCTCATTTGACATAAATTTTATCGTTGAGGATAGAAAACTTAACGAATTTTGATGAATACATTGAGTGGTAACTAAACATACTACTCATACCAAACATTATTTACATGTGCTTAAGCTTATCAGACCTTAAAAAATAAGTTGAAACAGTATTTCAATGTAGAATAAGGGTTTAGGTCGTTATTTGCGAATACGTATTTCCTTTTGGCCAAAGTTCTTGCATGCACGAAGCAGTTTCACGCTCTATGAACACGACTTGTGATTTTTGACAAATTGTAACGTAAGTTAGCGATATTTGTAGGTTTGTCATGAAATCTAATCTGCCTTTAAGCTAAGTTTATTCAATTCAACCTAATTACACCCTCTCTCATAAAAGGAATCTCCCCAAATTATTGGTAAGTATAATTACCACTTCAAAGAATCTCGTTTGACATGAATTTTAGCGTTCAAGATAGAAAGTTTAACGAAATTTGTGAAATATATTAAGTGGTAATAATACTTACCATTAATTTCATAGTGTTTATAGGCATCTCAGACCTTATAAAATATGTCGACACTTTTTTTCAATGTGTGATAGACGTTTACGTTTTTATGTGCCAGTCCGTGTTAAAATCTCGCCAACTGTCTTATATGAATGAAGCATACTCCCACTTTGAACAAATCTTTCAAGTGATTTTTGCCCAAATGTGATGTAATTTTAGATATTTATTGGTTTTTATCAATTCTAAGCTTCCTTTAAACTAAGTCAAGTCAATTCTAACATTATTACACCTTGTTTCATCAAAAGAGCTCTCCAGATTATTGTTTAGTATTTCGAAGAATCTTTCTTGACACAAATTTTATCTACGGAAGTAGAAATATTAGTGACTTTTAAAGTGAATCGATGGCGGTAGGTATACTTGCTATTCATTTCAGAAAATTACTTTCATAATTTTTGTCTTCTGAGACCTAAAAAATAATTTGGCAATTTATGTCAATAAAGTATAGAATTTTACGTCGTTTGTTTACGCCGTTTTTCACCCCGCCTTCCGCTCTGTCCAACATAGGCTTTGCTGCAGTCACAAGGAATCGGATGGACCTTTATATCTACGACATCCGTGACAAACGTCAGCAATTATACTGTTTCATATACCAAGAAGAAAGAACAGTACAGCTTCTGAGGTTTGCCAAGGATGGATTAGATGTGAAGGTCGCTCTTGTATATTGGATTCTGTGTGAGTGCATCAAATTGTATATCTGACAGACCAATTCACAACTTTGAATAGGCGTCACTATTTTAGCATACTTTTACACAATTAATTAGTAATGTAATGTAACGTTTCTTCATAAATAAACATCTCCGCCGTGCAGCGACCTGCGGTGTCCGAATGCTGACAGCATTCCTTGCTGCGCGTTGCCGCTATTACTGCAGTGCCACGAAATTGCAGTGTCTCTGGCTAGTCTCGAACCCAGTTAGCTATAGCTGTTGTGCCTCCGTACTGTCTGGTATACACCGTAGGTGTCACGGGTCACGCTACCACAGCACGAAGTTGGCACCGTTTAGCGGAATCGAACTGCTAGGGTAGCACGCCGCCACCACCAAATGTACGTACTTATTTTGCTTAACTAGGCGGACGGTATTCGGTAGGCCCGTTCCCGATTCACTTTCTGAGGCACTGGTTTGGAAGTGAAGGGTGTCGGGATTAACTACCTTACTGCAGCAACTACCTCTGGAAAACTGTATACATATATGGCAGAGAAAAGTAAGACATAATGACTGGGGATGATAAGTCTAACCACTGACTCTGCTACTGAGCAGATACACTTCCTGGCCCTTCGAGAACACAGCCACTCCGAAAATAATTACAATACAATACACTCAATAATTTGGCCTGTCACATTTCCTTTAGCTCGTCACACCAAAACACTTTCACACTCCATTTACACTTTTCCATTGCCTCTTATCTTGAATTCAGCAGAGCCACATGGCTCAAGACACTGTTGTGGCCACATCTGTGTACTCTGTCCGACGACGGGCATAATCCCTACTAGGAACAGCACTTCCTCCAGCAAGAACTTCTTTGGTTTCTAGGCTTTTTGAAATTATAATTCTACTGTGTTCACAGCACTATCCCCGTTACTAACACGTGTTCTGAACGCCACGTGATAAAAGCTGACATTAGTCTATCACAATGAAGCCTCTTCTACTTACAGTAAGAAACTAGATGTCCTGCTGAATAGGGTAACTGCGTAAGAACTGCTGAATATTTACAGCGGAGTGCCAATTTGTGTTCAGTTGCCAGATCTTGCAATGTAAGTCATTAAAGCCCACAAGTGTTCTATATCAGCTGTGCCAGGGAAAGGGTTAAAAGATTTTTCCTCACATTTAATACGTCCGCGGGCAACAGGTTGCGCGCGATCTGCAGGTGGAGCAGGGCTGCTTTAAAGTACAGTTCTTAGTACGTTTAGACTTAAAAATAGCCTAGCAATCGATCTGTACGTTTTAATCTCGTTGTCCACTCTTGTGTTTCTTATGATTCGCAGAATGAACAGCAATTATATCCCGAAATAGCACTACCCTACTGGTATGTACAATGGAAATAACTTGCGTTTCCTGCTAGGGAGGAGCTTCGGACCTCAAGACGATAAAATGAATTTCATTCCCATTCATTTACTAATTATTTTTGTCATCTTCACAAACGCCCCTTAACACAAAGTTTCGAGCGAAACCGACAACTAATTTAAAGGAATTACTTCTGTACTGTATATCCTGTAATACACTCATAGACCTATGACCGAACGGTATTGCGAAAGGAATAAGTTCACTTCTTTGAAGCGCACACACGTTGTGCTGCCTCAGTCTGCATGCAGATGTGCTTGTAATCCTTGTTATAGCGCTGGTCCGGTCCTACTGAGTGTCGGTAGTCCTGTAGGTGGGACATTGTGTCACAGAAATTAAGTCGCTACTGTACACAGGTAGAAAAGTTTGGGAGATCAAGCTCACGGACGGAACATAATGGCACCTCAGTAACAATGAGGATTGCGCTGCAGTGGGCCTCAGCAAGTCCGGGCGCTTTGAAGAAGAGAAAAATCTCTTGCCACCGCCGGGATTGGAACCTGCAATCGTCCAGTCCGTAGCCCAGTCACTATACCAGATCGGTATTAAATCAAAATTAAAGTTGTACTTATAGGGTGTTCTTTTCCTGCTTGACAGATAAGGGCCGCCGAACGCTCCGCCCAACTCTCTGACAGCGTTGCATCGTAATTCGCGTCTCGGGGAGGTTTAGCAGTTGTTCATGAGAGACAGACACTCGATCGCAGTGGTAGCAAACTTCAGAAAGTCTAATAAAAGCTCACTAGACAGGTGGTCTGGCCCTTATCGGTCAAGCAGGAAAATAAACAACCTATATATTGACTGAACAAAAAGAGAGGTTAGAATGTATGTGTAGAAAGAAGTAGGGTAGCAAAACAGGGTACATGTAAGAATGTAACGTCGAAGTGTCCAACGACAGAAGTTACTCCTTTGTATGATACAATTTTGGCACTGAAAAGGGCCGTGTGGCTGTAAAAGGACCAGTGTAATCAAACAACCAAAGAGCTAAGAGCGCATCCAGTAAGTAAGTACCGTTTAGCTATAAAAGAAAAGTACTTAAACTAACTAACTCCATGGAGCAGAGGCCTTCTTGAGAAGCTAACAGTTTCTCAGCTAGTCAAGAAATTCCCCGCATTTTATGGAACCCGAAGGTTCATTACCGCATTCACAAGAGCCCGCCACCTGTCCCTATCCTGAGCCAGCTCAATCCAGTTCATGTCCTCCCATCCCACTTCCCCAATATCCATCTTAATATTATCCTCCCGTCTACGCCTGCGTCTCCCAAGTGGTCGCCTTCCCTCGGGTCTCCCCACCAAAATCCGGTATGCACCTCTCTCCTCCCCCATACGTGCCACATGCCCCGCCCATCTCAGTCTTCTCGATTTGATTACCCGAATAATATTTGGTGATGAGTACAGGTCATTAAGTTCCTCGTTATGTGGTCTTCTCCAATCCCCTGTCGCCTCGTCCCTCTTAGGCCCAAATATCCTCCTCAGCACCCTATTCTCGAACGCCCTCAGTCTTTGTTCCTCCCTCAGTGTGAGAGACCAAGTTTCGCATCCATACAGAACAACAGGTAAAATTATAGTTCTGTATATCCTAATCTTTGTGTTTTTGGATAGCAACCTGGAAGACAAAAGATTCTGCACCGAATGATAGCAAGCATTCCCCGACTTCAATCTGCTCTTAATTTCTTCATGAATGGAGTTTCGATTCGTTAGGGTTGCTCCCAAATATTTGAATTCTTCCACCCTTTCAAAGGATTTATTATCTATATTTATGTTGTGATTGTGTCCTGCATTCTGATTTCGAGACATGACCATGTACTTAGTTTTCTCAGCATTTACTTCTAGACCAATCTCCTTACTAGCAATCATCAAATCTTCTGCATTTTTCTTTATGCTATGTACGCTTCCGCCCAATATATTAACATCATCAGCATAAACCAGAAGCTGATGTGTACCATTCAATTTCAAGCCCTCCTGGTTTGCCTGAACCCTCCTAATGGCATATTCTAAAGCAAAGTTGAAAAGCAATGGCGACAGAGCACCTCCTTGTTTCAAGCCATTCTTAATAGGGAACGTGTCAGACAGATGTTTGCCTACCCGAACTCTGCTATATGTTTCACTTAGGCACATTTTTATTAACCTTACTAGTTTCATGGGGATACCGAACTCAATGAGAATATTATACAAGACCTCCCTCCTAACTGAATCATGGGCTTTCTTGAAGTCTATAAATAGCTGATGCACTGCCTCATTGTATTTCCATTTTTTCTCAAGTATTTGACGAATGCTGAATATATGATCAGTGGTTGACCTGTTACGTCGAAATCCACACTGATGATCCCCAATAATTTCCTCTGCATGTGGAGTTAACCTTGACAAAAGGATGTTGGATAGAATTTTGTACGTAGTCGACAAAAGTGATATGTCTCGATAGTTATTGCAATCTGTCTTATCACCCTTCTTATAAATAGGCACAATGACCGACTCCTTCCATTCCTCAGGCAATTCCTCCTTATTCCAAATAGAAATAATAAGTTTATGGATTTCAGACCGAATAATCCTACCCCCTGCTTTAATCAATTCTGCTGGAATCTGATCAATACCTGGTGATTTGTGGCTTTTTAGTTTTCCAATAGCCATCTCAACCTCAAAGGCACTGGGCTCAGGCACTAGTGGCTCTGCTGTGTGTACTTCAATCTGCCTAACATCATTAACCCCGTGTATATTCAACAGCTGGGAGAAATGATTCCTCCACCTAGCCAAAATACTGTGGGAGTCTGCAACCAGGTCACCCTTCTCATCCTTTACTACATTACTTCTAGGCTGGTACCCCCTCTTAAACTCATTGATACCCCTATACAAGTCTCTTATATTCTTGTTCTTACTGTTTGTTTCAATTTCATTAATTTTAGCTTTCAGATATTCCTTCTTTTTGTGCCTGAAATGTCTACTAGCTTCACGTCTTACGTTGTGCAGATTATCTCCATTATTTTGGTTTGGATTCTGTAACCACTGAATTTTAGCCTGCTTCCTTTTATCTAAAAATTCTGCACATTCTGCATCAAACCATGGTTTATGCTGCTTCCGTTCGTGTAGACCTAGACTCTCTTGAGCCGAGATTTTGATATTCTCTTTAATGTTTTCCCAAGCCCTATTCATGTCCTCACTAACATTTAAGTTTTCCAGAGCTGCAAACCTGTTTGAGATCTTAAGCTGATACTGTTTCCTAGCCTCTATTTCACTCAGCTTCTTGAGATTAAATCTCTCTACATCAAACTTCTGTGTTGCTTGTTTACTTACTGCCAGTCTTTCCCTAGCTTTCGCAACCATCAGATAGTGATCAGTATCACAGTCAGCTCCCCTGAAAGATCGCACATCGAGTATACTGGAATGCCGTCTCCTATCTATCAATATGTGATCGATCTGATTGTGAGTCTTCCCATCAGGAGAGGTCCAGGTGTATTTATGAATATTTCGGTGCGGAAACATAGTGCTCTTAACAACTAGATTCTTTGATGTGGCAAAGTTTACTACTCTAACACCATTATCGTTGCTATCCTGATGTAAACTCTCATTCCCAATAGTCGGTTTGAAAATATCCTCTCTCCCCACTTTTGCATTAAAATCTCCTAGCAGAATTTTCATATGGTACTTAGGAAAATGATCAAAAACCCCTTCTAATTCCTCATAGAAGCTGTCCTTTGAATCATCACCCTTCTCTTCCGTTGGTGCATGCGCATTCAGAACAATGATATTACACCAGCGGCCTCTCAGCACTATGTATGACATCCTAGCACTAACAAACTCCACTCTCTTGATTGCTGATACCATTCTCTGGTGCACAAAAAAACCTGTTCCCAATTGATGATTTTCCTGCCCTTTGCCATAGAAAAAAGTATACTCCCCGGCTCTTACAGTCCCTTCTTTGTCCCACCTAACCTCCTGTACACCCACTAAATCTAACTTGTACTTAGCTAATTCCCTGGCCACTGTCATAAGCGACCCTGGCCTATACATGCTCCTCACATTCCAAAAGAAAAGTACTTGATATAACAAAATTTTTATTCATTTTTATCAAATTCCACATACGTTATTCTAGTTTTCGACATAATCACAACCCACATTGAGGCACTTGTCGAAACGGGGCACAAGGTTTTGTATGCCCTGGTTATAGCAGTCGGCCGCCGGGACTTGAGCCAATTCTCAACGCTCTTCTTCAACTCATCGTCGCTGTCGAGCGTCTTACCGACAAGGATTCTCTTTAGGTGCAGGAACAGGAGAAGGTCGCTCGGCGCTCCTGCACCTGACGAGATTTCTTGTAGGTACCAGGTTAGACAGCGACGATGAGGTGAAAGAGAGCGTTCAGGAATGGCTCACGTGCCGGCGGCAGGCTTCTATGAACAGGGCATTAAAAAACCCTGTGCCCCGTTACGACAGGTGCCTCATTGTGGGTTGTGGTTATGTCGAAAATTAGACTAGGGTATGTAGAATTTTATAACAATGAATAAAAAATTTTTAGTTAAGTAATTTTTACAGCAAAACTGTCCTTTTTTGTTTTCCTTCCCGTTGTGCGTAATAGTAACGTAACAGAAATGAAAGTAACCATACATCACAACTTAATTTACTGTGTATATTTAGATGTTTAAATACACAAAATGCACACCACATGTTTCTGTCCTGATCCCGCCAATCTCACGTATGAATAATAGTGAACCAATAAATACAAGTATACATCATATTTATCATGTTATGCCGCGTGAAATCTCACCGATGCCATAGTATAAAATATTGCTTAGCTAACATGTCTTTACAAGTCAATATATGAAACGATGAATTGCACATGTTTAAAACTTGAAGTAAAATGTGGTTAAATGTGATATTAGTAGTGAATTTAGCACTATAATAGTTAAGAATTTGTAGAATGAGATTATTATGAAAACGCTGGCGTGGAGAATAGCTGTTTATATACCGTTGTTTGCTGTACTGCTGGTAACTATTTGTCAGCAGACGGCAAGTAGTAGTTTTCATTTGCGTACAATTGCCTCTTGTTTTTATATATATAAAATATTGTTTTTCACTCAGAGTTGTGTATTGTCTTGTATGTATCTGTGAAATTACGGAATTTGTTGTAACAGAACTTATTAATGGTAAAAATAATGCGATTACATACTGAAAGTTTTAAATGTTTGTCGTCTTCACTTAAAAGTTTTCTTGCGTAAATTAATTTGCTGTATATTTACCACACAGGTAAATATATAGGTCCGCATGCTACATACAGCAAGTCAGAAGCTGTTAGACAGCAGAAGCACCAAGACCTCTCACCTCACTCACCGACTACAGTGTATTTCGGAACACAAACCATATCCAGCAAATTAATTTACGCAAGAAAATACAACAAATATTTAACAAGTTCAATAAGTAAGCGCATTAGTCTTACCATTGATAGCTTCTGTTACAAAAAATTCCGTTAATTCACAGATACATACAAGACAATACAAATGTCGGAGTGAACAAGAAAGAATTTATATATACATTCAGAAAAGAGGCAATTTTATGCCAATGCAAATCCACTACTTGCCCTGCGCTGACAAATATTTACCAGCAATGCAGCAAAGAAAGGTGTATAAACATCTCTCCACGCCAGCGTTTACATAATAATACCATTATACAAATTTTTAACAATTATGTTGCTGATTTAACTACTAATGTCAATTTTAACCACACTTCACTTTTAAGTTTTAAATATGTGCAATTCATTCTCTCATGTTGACTTGTAAAGACATGTTACCTAAGCAACATGTTATACCATGACATCGGTGAGATCTCACGCGGCATAACATGATAAATATGGTGTATACTTGTATTTCTTGGTTCACTATTATTCATAAGTGAGATTGACAGAATCAGAGCCGAAACATGTGGTGAGCATTTTGTGTACTTAAACATTTAAATATACACAGTAAATGAAGTTGTGCTGTACGGTTATTTTAATTTCCGTTGCCAGCGGTACTTATTTCCGTATGCGCCTCCTGTAACTGGGGATTACGCTTGCGCTAACGATTTGTGTCTCGTTTGAAGACCTCGACTTGGGCGCACTAAGGACTACAGCTGAAGAAGACTGTAGCCTTTTCTATTTGAATGGGACATACTTTGGCTGGTTGGCTCCCTGGGGTTTGAACCCAGAGTGTCGCATTCGCATGCTGAAATCGTGCGATTGTGAGTAGGCACTTTGGTGAAGCCACGGTGCCCGGGTTGGGGGACCGTGGGCCGTGCGCCGTCTTTGAATTATACCCTGGCATTCGCCTTACAACTGAAGGAACATCACGGAAAAAGTCAGTCAGGGTAGGCGAGAAGCGCCTAGCTGATGAGGACTGGGCGCCATTCGGTGGCGATTACGTCACCGTCCGTCACAGTCCGTGACCTGGACTGGTCTACTGACGTAGTCGCCGTAGCTTGCGAATCAGAAGACGTAGGACTGACAGGACCCTGAGAAGGAAATATGTGGCCCTAAAAAGGGCCGGTGTGGTCCTAGAAAAAAACCGATGTTGCCCTGAAAAGGAAAGTGTGGCCCTGAAAAGTGCCGTTAGGAGAAGAAGAAGAAGAAGAAGAAGAAGAAGAAGAAGAAGAAGAAGAAGAAGAAGAAGAAGAAGAAGAAGAAGAAGAAGAAGACGAAGAAGAAGAAGAAGAAGAAGAAGAAGAAGAAGAAGAAGAAGAAGAAGAAGAAGAAGAAGAAGAAGAAGAAGAAGAAGAAGAAGAAGAAGAAGTGTAACGCTGCTACTGCTGCGTGGGTGATGGCGGCGTTGGTAGTGGCGTTGGCGTGGGCTGTGTTAGCGGCGTGGTTTTTGCTGCCTCCTCATCCGTTACCGCCAGTGACGAATCACGCTACGCCGCTTTCTCGTACCAAACTATCTCTGTAACCAACAGCAGTGACGAAATTTATAAGCAAATAAGTAGAGTGTGTAGATGCACCCTTTTAAATGAACGTAACCTTTCAAAGCAGATCTTCTGATGCTTTTACGTGGTGCGGGCAACTTCAGCAAAATTTGGTTCGCGTGCGCGCAACATTAAACTCAATCGACAGTATAAATAATGAATAAGCATACGTATAAATACGTCCAGAGTTTTACATGTGTATTTTTCTGTAGGTAGTGTGTAATAAACAAGCTGATAATGGTAGGAAACTTTGATTAGAAACGCAATTCGCAACTTTGGCTTTGCATAGTGGACCTGCATAAAATCTGCTGTAATAATTAGTACAGAGTGGTAAACTGGTCAGTGGTCTGATCTCGTAATATACGGCATTACAAGCTCATAAGTGTTCAAAATTGCTTCTCCGCTTACCCAGAGCAAGATTTTAAAAGATTTTTCTCATTTCTAATGTCTCCGCAGGCAACATGTCGCGGGCAGAGCAGGCCTGCTTTAACCCTTTAAAGACGAAGCGTAAACTGTTTTATTTAAAGACACTTGGCACCGCTCAGCAAACACCTTCGAACATAATCCTCGCCAAGAGGAGAGATGACTGTATATTTCAAGTAATACAAAATGAAATTAATGTAAGACTGGTTTGTAATAGAACAAAATACTTTCATTAAACTGAGTTTAGAAGTAAATTAATTTTAAACATACATGAAGAATTGTATTTAGATAAATTAACATTGAATTTAAAAAATATCAATGCATATGCATACGAATACAAGGCGAAATTTATTTTAAGAAAGAATTAAATTCAAATAAAAATATTCAATGAATCCTTTCGTGACCGAATTAATTCTTTTGGTAAACATTACATATTTTTATTTTTGCCCCTTCTTGTTTTGTTTTCCAGAAATAGTAGTGGGACTTATTTATCCCACTGAACCCTGGGTGGGATGGGGAGAAGAAAGCATTTTTGAAGAAAAGTCGTTTTTGATTGAAAGAAAAGTCGTTTATGATAGAATAATTATATTTTAACTTACGATTAAATATTTTCCATTTGTTTTTGTAAACTGGGAGTTACTTTCGACGGAATTTCTCGAAGCACGGGTGAATAAACAAAAGTAACTTGCAATGGCTGCACATCTTGTTCGTGTTTACTGCTGCCTTGTGCTGCACTGCCTGCACCGCCTTCTTGTGAATTTAACTGGCAAATATTTTCCAAATTATCTTAGCCACACGTCGTCAGGCACACCACTAACACCCGAGCAGACAGGGTGCGGGTATGGCACCCCAATCTGATTGAGCAACGTCATAGTCACGTGACCTACGCCCCGACCAATCAGGAAGCGTGCGTCATTGTCATGTGACCACGCCCCCGACAAATCACGAAGTGTGCGTCATAGTCACGTGACCGTTCCTGAGCAATCACGTTGGATGTACACAAAGTCACGTGACCAATTGACATCCCAAGTAAACAGTCACATGACTGGGTGAATCACCTTTAGGAGAATGCAAACAAATACGGCGGCGACGTGCTCTTAACGTAAACATAAGACTTCCACCCACATAAATTTACTTACATAATGACTTATATGTAAAGAAACCTAACCCTGCTCACTATAGCGCCGTTTTTCATTGCACAAGATGACAGATGACGCGGGAAATTTTTAATGTGGCTGCGCGGTACTTTTGAATTTATACCAGATGGCGGATAACCCGAGAATTTTTGAATGTCACTATGCGGTATTTTTTAATTTTACAATATGGCGGATGCCGCGGGAAGTTTGAATTGTACAATATTGCGGGAACGCGCCATGTGTTGATTTGAATATAAGTACCGTGGCCATTTTTGAATGGCGGCCTTTAGTCAGCCAACGACACCGATTGTCAAACTGACTAAAGCACGCCATTTTGTGGAAAGGGGCGGTCGGGTTGCAAGGTAATGGATTCAGAATCGAAAGATTCTGCGTACCTCGACCATTTATTTTTAAGGATAGGAAAAGGTATTATTAAAAAGAAATGAAGAACACAATTTTTTTTATACTTACAGATTATACGAGGGTGATTTTCACATTTGTTAATGAAATGTTTTTTACATTAGCTCGTCTGTCGGTAGGAAGCAAACTTCCCAATATATTCACACAGAGAGACTTTAAACTTGCAGGTCCAGCTTTCACACACAATTTACAATCACATTGAGGTAGCCCAAAGGCGTGGTGAGATTGCTTTGTACATTACAATGGGTGCCAAGGAAATTTCCTGTAAGGATGCACTGAACAGCGAGTGGTATGAAATTTAGAATTGGCTAACTGCTTGGGTACATTCAATTAACGTATATGCTCGTCGAGTACACAATCATGTCTTGACGTTAACACATGGTTTGTCATACAGGTTACGCGGTTATTAAGACACTATGACGTAAGCTAGTGACGATAACCAAGAGTTGTTTAACAAATCGTACGCAAATGTTAGTACTGATGGAAGTCTCACCTCAACGTATCTTGTTTCAAGTGTTATCACAATAGTTTCTCCACTAGAAGATAACTTGAAAAAGGTTCCCTCGAACGCCTTAAAAAATGGTACACTCCCAAACAGAAATCCACCTCTCAATATACTCTGAATACGTCAATGATTCATTACAGAGAACATAAAAGTTAATTCCGTTCACCTGATTGAGAATATCAGCAACGAGCCCAGGACACATTCCGGCCACACCACACAGCATTTTGCCACTGTTCATCACCGAAACAGTATCACTCACGAGCCACAACAACGATGTATTTGGAATCGTGAAGGTGTCGTGCCAAACGCCCACTCCTACAAGCTCATTAAAGTAGTCGCGTAGACATTTTATATCCATGCCCGAACCAAATGAGACGGCAGAAAAGTCAAATAAATCCATCATACCAAAGGGTAACTGTAAAATAAAAAGCAGTAATTAAAATTGGGTAATTTAGATAAAATACAGAATAACCAGTACGCCGGTGCCGCGTGACCCGGGCAGTAGAGGGATACACATTTACGTATTTACCGTGGAATCCCAGCAACCCGTGGGGGCAAGGCACACTCCATGCACGCAGTTACTGTGGAAACCCCACGGCCCGAGCAGAGAAGACACACCCATTTACTTAGCTACATTTGAAACTTCGCGACTCGTGTGGGCAAGGAACACTTCATGTACGCAGTTACTGTGGAAACCCCGCGATCCGGGCAGGCAAGGCACGCACATTTAAGTTGTTACCGTGGAAACCTGAAGAATGTATATGCCTGTGTGTTATAATTTCGTAGTGGTGCCCGCAGTTATGGTGAAAACCCAAATAATATGTATGTATTATGAATATTATACTGTCGTATTAGTGCCCGGCGAACCTTTACGTAGTTAAAGTGGCAACCCCAATTAGTCGTGTCTGTTACATACCATCCGCGCATCCCTCGAACTAAATTCTATGTCTTGTCTTTTACTGCCATTTGGTGGAGGTCCATCAAACTTCAATGTGGGAGTGTAACAGAGACTGAGAGCGTTACGGTGTATATAAGATGGGCTTACTGCTTGCTGAGGGCAAAAGGTTGAAGCATTTGAAGGAAAAGCCACTACATAAAACCCCATACCATGATTTAAGTTTTTTGTGGAGAAGAACCCCACAGCAGAGGCTACGAAGGCAATGCAACCTTAAGGCTTCTTGCGAAACCGCATGATGAAGCTTATTATTATTATCATTATTATTGTAATTTTCCTGGTAATTGAGCACCGATGGAATGAAATTGACTGGGGAAGACCGAAATACCCGGGGAAACCGTGTCCAATTGCCACTTCGTACACCACAAATCCCACTTGGACTGACCCGGGATCGAACACGGCCCTCCACCTTAGGAGGCGGGCAACTATCTGCCTGAGCAATGGCACGACCTTAAATCATAAGTTACACCAAAGAGAACACTGTTTACGAAAGTTCTTTGCTATTTTATATGTTTGTGATTAACCATTTAAAGACTGAAATTATGATGAATTATATATTACAGGCTAAGGTCGTACCGTGCGCTAAACACCCTCCGTCTCGGTTTTAAAAATCGATCAGTTAATGCTGCATAGGAAAGTAATCTTTTTTTTCCGAGATCCATACAAAACACGTAAATAAAGCTGAATTATATTACAGGCTCAGCCCGTACCGCGCAGTAAACACACCCCGACAGGGTTTTAAATTCAGTCATTTAATGCTGCGTGGGGAAAGAATCGCGGTTTATTGCGAGATACATACAAAACACGTAAATAAAGCTGAATCATATTACAGGCTCAGATCGTACCGCGCAGAAAACACCGTTCTCTGTATTTACGTCTCCTGATATCTAGTCGCGGTCTGTGAAACTCGAACATTCTCATAGTTGTCCTGCCATGTGGCAGCGGCCCATGGAACTCCAACCGTTACATACCTTTGCATTACTGAATTTTATATAGGTAGCATGAGAGCATTAGGCATGTTATATTAGAATGAGTGCATCAATCGCTGCAGTATTGTCACACTGAAATACTACAGTATGTGCAGTTATATAGCATGAGAGCATTAGGCATGTTATAATAGAATGAGTGCATCAAACGCTGCAGTATTGTGACACTGAAATGTTATAGTGTTATCTTAGGTGCAGCTGTATATGAATCACAGCATAAAACTGCTGTTGCATTCCAATATCACCACACTTAAAACACTGGAATTTCGTGGTGGTGTTGTATTACCTTCATTCACGCTTAATGCCATATGCATATCATTTACCGTAACAGCATAAATATCGTAAAAGCATAAATGTCCACTGTTACCACATTCAAAGTTTGTGATTAAACTCGAAAGCGTTTTCATAGGCCTGTTTGTGTCTCCTGACATCTAGTGGACATCTATGGAACTCCGTCCTCATAGTTCTGTCTGCTGCCATCTGCTGGCGATCCATGGAACTCCCACGCAAGACGAAGGAAACGTTATTCAAATTTATTATAGATTTTCAATATTCGACATTAAAAGTATATTGTTTTTACACTATTATAATGTTGAAAGTATGCTGGCAGGCAGACGAGATGTTCCTTTTCAAACACTTCCTAACAAAGAAACTAGACATCTAGGATCGGAGTTACAGATAGGTTATTTCTGAGTAGGTGCCCTCAGGGCTCAATCTGAGTGGGTCAGGTAGCTCGTGATGTTCCTGTTGTATGCGGTGCACCACATAATCGTCCATGTTAGATAACACCCTAACTTTAACGAAGTTTCCAAACTGTGTGGTGTCAATCCACCATATTTGAAACCTCTGCCACTTTCAACATTTGAATGAACAGCCATTAAGAAATGCGAACTTTGAATTAATTGTAAAATATCACTATATAGCGACTTTAGTAAAAGGAAAAACTCATCGTAAGTTAAGATTCAGGAACAGAGATGCACAAACTTTAGGTTCGAATCGTACCCACTAGACTGCTCTTTTATTTTTATGGTAGGATAGAAACAACTTAAAGGGACTATGGTATTATTACTGTTAACAGAAATAAACAGATGCACTATTTAATCATGTATTTCTTCACCATCATTGGTACGGATAGCTTATTTTCCAACAAGTCGTAGTCCGATTTATAAATTCTCACCAGTATGTATAGTTGAAAAACATACATTAACGTTTAAAATTGCCGTAGGCCAATACTTGCAGACGATAGATTGTAACTGGATTATAGGTACCTAGAGTCAGTGTGACAGAGGACGGTATTTATCCAGAGTGAATATGGCGTAGTATAAAGTGCACAGTAATTATTATTACACTTACATGTTGAATTTTTCCATTGTTTTTTTTTTACATACAACATGACTACTACCCGTCATTTTCAATTTTGTAATGACAATATAAACTCACGTAGCCGAAACATACTCACTAAAGGTTTTCAAGTTTTATGGAAAGGGTGGCAGGGCTCATGACAGAGGACTGGAGGGTAAACGATCGTAGTTCCGAAACATACCCATCTCTATCAAAGGAGAAAAATGAACAACTCTCTTTGCACTAACATAGCTATATAATTGTACAGTATTACAAAAGGAACTATTCGGAACATACAATCCATTCTATATTCCATTCTTCTGGACACATGAAGAATAGAATTGTGTCCAACCCGTCTAACGCAGGCTAGGAAGAAAGCGAGTGGAGCTTATACTCGTGCGTAGATTGGAGTAGTAGGTTTCCCTATGTTCATGCCGCGCAAGGCATTCTTCTCTATAGATGACTGATATTGCTTTACTTTTATTCAATGCTGTAAGCAGATTAAACTCGATTGGTGTAAAAGCATATTCCTTCGTAATACTGAGTCCGAAACGATTTCCGTGAACACGTCTGCATTCCAAGAGAGCGATTATGGATGTTTTTTCTGCATAGTGAGAAGGTACTGAAAAGCAGGAAAATATGAACTCAGTACTACATGGAGGTTAATAGAATTTGGAAATTATTATTTTACGAAATATTCTGCTGCTTATGTAAGGTATTTTGAATTCGATATTCAGACGTGAGTAGATGTCGTAAATGTACTTACTTTGTGAGAGGCTAGGATATTCAGAGCGATGAAACTACCTCACTCGTACTGAACAGATTCTACTTTGAATAATTTAACAAAGGTTGAAAATTCTCTAGTTATAGAAGGATCTAAGGTGTAGAAAAAGACTGGCAGGTGATCTGAATCTATGGTGCTGCAGAAAATTATATCCGACTTTCGGAATATGCAGTGAATCAAAATATCACTACATATCCACGTAATATTTGGGAAATTGTGGTTTGAATTTGGACTGCCTCAGACAGGGTGCTTACAATTCTGATCATCTGCCAGAACGAACTTACATCTAATGCTTAAAAACTGAATGATGTCTGCATAATCAGAAGATGTGTGGAAAATTGCAAGACTTTGAAAATCGACTTACAAATCTTGGTATCCATTTTGCTTCATGGAACGTATGCTCATAACAATTTTATCAATGACCACTATCGTGTCTTCTGATGCAGTACCATTTATCTCTGGCACAATCTGCTGTACGTTATTCGAGTACAAACTGGAAGCCTGAACTGAATGACCTGGTCACGTATCGGTATGTTACTTCACAGGAGGTTAAATGTTTTGCACGGTGACCTGGTACAGATGAGGTTTATGCCAGCAGCTGTACATTGGAGCGTCTTTGCTTATATTCGGGCACTCCCTTCACACCACAAACAATGCTGATGTTACTTGCAGTTTGCCCAGACATACCACAATTCGTAAATACATATCGCTGTTTATATCTTGCATCTTTGATACTGAGTTACTGTCTAGAGGGTTTCCAACAAATGCACTGTTTAATGATTTTTTAAAAAGGTACTACAAAGTTTTCCATTTCTGACATCTTTATCCATATGGGTAGAAGACTACGTGTAATAAACTGTAATGCCTCTCCAGGGGGGGGGGGGGGGTGTCGTCGTCCTATCTAATTTACTGAGTACTCTGGGAGAGGTTGCACTGGTAGAGTGGCGAAGCAGGCACTCACTGGATCCGACTCTGATATATCCAAAACCAGAGTTCTGATTTCAAAGGCAGGGCACTGACAATTGCAGTACGTTCTACCTACGGGACTCGGGAATGCTGAATGGAATTCTGGGTCAGGTTTCGTCTTGCTATGTTTACAGATGGCAATTCTAAGAAAATACAGTCAGTTTCTAACTAATTTATTTGAGATTTAAGTATACGTACATGGGTGATGTTTAGTAATTTACAAAAGTACAATTTCAGAAGTATTCCATAAACCAGTAGATTAACAACGGTAAGGTGACTGCCTTACTTGAGTAGGGGCTATAGGACCCAACGCCACGTAAAATTTTGAATTTGAAGTAAGGTTACAAAGTCGAGAATATGTCGAATATTGCTCAGTCTCAACGCGAGTAGATTTCTAAATAAATTCGCACCAGTAACTTATAAATTCAGCTCAACTTACCTTGAAGCAGTATTATAAGTTGAATCTTCATGTCGCTTTGGTTGCTTTACTAGAACCGCTGAATGCACGATACTGGGCGTAATTTCGTAAGCAATTGAGTGAGTGAGGACAATTACCCTTTGGCGTTTCGTTATATAGCCTCTACTAGAATGCGAGAAATGTCCTAGTCCAGCATATCTCGGGGTGCGATGAACTAGGAACTGTGAGGGCATCTCGCCTCCTTCCTGCTGCGTCGACGCTACTCGTTAACGCTGGTGTCTACCCATATTCCAGACTAATATACTAAAGGAAACTCGTTTCCACATTCATTCAAAAACACTGCAATTTACCTACAGTGGTGCGTGTTCCTGAAATATATCCTCAGATTGTCATGAGATATGGACGTTGACAATTATAGAACGAAGGGTCACGTGAAAGGAACAAGCCATGTTGAAAGTTCCTAACGCGTAAAAGGTGGTGGTACACACAGCGATCTTCTAAATAATCACAATAATTCTGAAGAAGAATGAACTCTGTTAAAGAAATTGCTTTGGCATATAACATAGAAACCCTTACACATTCAATTTTATATGAAGCAGTACAAAGCCTCCGTTGGCAAAAACCTTTCAAAATTTTCTGTAATTCCATCATAACTAAAGCAGAGGTCAGTACACTAGCAGTTGGCCTACCACTCAGCTAAACTGTGACGTCAACCTCGGGTATCGTCACCATGTCTGCTGACCTGTGGGAAGCGAAGAATTTGGCTCGACCTCCTGTGAAGTTTGGTCACAATTCGGGTGTTTGATGTCTATTTGGTGGGGGATGAACCTGTGGGCCAAACGCCGTGCACAGGTTCTTGTGAAGATGGCCGGACACGTACCATGCCACGCAAATGGGTCTGGGGTCTTCAGTATCGATATCCAGTTGAATCGTCAAGTCCGGGTTTATTAGAAGTGCCACATGAAGAAGGTGGCTGAATTACAGACGTTTGGGAGTGTACATGTTCGTTGTATCAAGTGAACATCGGCTGTGATGCGGGCTAACATATGCCATGTGACAGCCGGGGCAAGCCAACTGGAGAACTTCTGAAGTGTGAATATCTTGTAATTTATTACAAACTGAATTTCTGTACTTAAATCCTCTAGAATTCTTTGCTCGGAATGCTTTTTTTTTAATTTGCTGTCTTTGTAAATTTAATTATTCAAGCAAATCCACATTTGTTACTTAATTTTTCAACATTCACATATACCATTGCACCTTCCGTCTTACAATATCAACCGGTGTTACGAGCAGCATTAAGTGGTGCAGCCACATGCTCAAATTTGGTACTGTTTTGCCAAAACAGCAGGCTCACTGGGGCTGCGCCAAAGCTGGACACTGGCTGTTATTGGGCTTATGGAGCAGGCCGCTGAAGATGGGAACCAAAACAAACACGAATAAGATAATTACGAATACCATAGCGCAACAGGAGCAAACAGGGATACTGAACATACAAAATGCCCCCATGACGTCTGCAATACAACCAACCACCTTCTGCATGTGCCACCAATCTTGTCTCCTCATCGGAAGCTCACTTTCGGCCTGGATATCCTAAAAAATTTCAAACATGTGGTTAGTTAAAAGTTAGAAATTTTTTCCTGATGATTTGCAGGAACAGAAGGTTAAAGCCTATTTCTCCATTCTGTTGCAGTCTGCAGCGTTTGAGGACTGTAAGTAATGCAACCTGGGTGCCGTTACATGCGTCAATATATATCAATTTTAACGGCGTTTCAGTAAGATAGTTTGTGTAGTGTCGAATAATAAGATCATCAATGAAATATTAAGTAGCTGCTGTTGACTGGTTACGAACCCTGTCGTATTAAGAGATCTTGCTCCCAAACTTTAACATACAGACGGGCTCTTCTGACTGTGGGTTTTCATTGTTTTCCCTCAGTTCCTCCAAGAAACTGGCTGGAGAGTATCTCTAATAAAATTTGACTGCTTCCTTCTACATTCACTAACCATCTTAAATTTCGACGCTGCGGAGACTCACTACTGACACTGTCGAGAAAGAAATAAAAAATAAATACAGTACTGAAGTGTTCGCCTCTGCGATCAATAGGCGCATGTCAAGAGTTGAAGATTATTGCAGCCTTCTGAGATATGACGCCGCATAATTTGGTGTGTATCTTAGAATGTTTCGGAAGAGCTTACTGCTTCCATCTTCAGTGTAGTTCAAGAGGAGTCTTCTTGGACTGCACTGAAGGAGTCATCAAGCCGCTCCGAAGCTTTAGTACCTAGATACGAATGTACACGGTGTCACATCCCGCAGGACTGAATTCTGCTGTGACGTCATGTGTGTCATGTAAAGAGCTACCCTCAAGATGTAAGAAACAACGATTAGAGCTGCATGTAAAGCGTCTGACATTACTGCCTGGTGTGAATAAAACGGAATTTTTCCACAAATTTTAATAGAATTCCAAAGCGATTTATGAACCTTGCGTGCGGACGGACATTGTTTTTGCAAATGTTCTTTGCAAATGCACGAAAAACAAGCATACGGCACTCGTCCCACATAAGGCAGAAATTCCTATGACTGTGTGCAGGCCTACAAACAGCTTCAACAGTAAGAGCCATTACCATTTCCGCCACCCCCACACAGTGGTTGTGTCTTCCGTACTATTCTCACAACAAACAGCCATTGTTTCCCTGACTATCCCTGTTAACCAATTGACTTATGGATTTGCGGAATTGCGGTATGTTGTATTTTATGATAGGTAGGGGTTGAATGTCCGGATGTTATACAGAAAATTTTTAAGTTGAAAAGATTACCTTTTTTAATACACTGTTTTTGTTGCAGAAATATTGGTCTTGACACAGCATGAATAAATTGGTTTTTTAGTGTACCTGTTGAACAGTGGTATAAACACATTGAGAATGTTTTAAATATTTTATAACCGCTGACAGAGTAATGCCTCAGCATGATCAGAAACGTATGTTGAGGAATGTGTAGGTAATCGGAATTGAACCAACATAAACCAGATGCCACTTTGATGCAAGAAGAAAACGCAGGTTTCATTTACATTGAGGCATTTCTTTGGAAGGACTGAGGAAGATAAGTATAGGCTTAGACAATCTCCTGGAAAGTGTCTGAACTCGTCACCTTCCAAGTACGTAGCAAGGCTCGAATGAACTAGAATACAAGCTTTGGTCACCAAGTTGGTATTTACACTGTAAAATCTTTGCTGGCAGAAAACTTAACAATAGGTTTATAGCTTAAAAATGTGTATAGGCATACTGCTTAATATTCTAATATGCTACATTAAAGGGCACAAATATTTCTAACCCCAAGGCAGCCACCTTAATATTACAGATGAAATGTCAATATAGCCTTTGATAGACAGTACTTTACTGTGTCTACAACGTGCTACATGTTACAGCTCTCTTTCACAAAGCCATCGTCATGCACGAGTATCAAAAGTGCAACACATGTAAGGTCAAACATACAAACATTAATAGTTGAAAAGGCCCGAGATATCAATCTTAAAAGTTCTGTTGAAAAGTTTCGTTTTCCATATCTTAGGTGAAGCTGAATACGAGATAAGAATGCTCAGAAACGATACGTTAAAATAGGCACTTTTGATGTACCACTTATGAACATGTGAAGGCTCCAAATTGTAAACTCCTCCTTGTGGACAATGGCATTTGATTGTAACAGACATTGTAGAAAGTCTCTTACAGAGCATGCAGATCTGTAAAACAGAGACACTATAAATCAAAGAAAACTTAAGAATTTAATACAAGAAAGGAATATAATTTAGGACTATTTTATTTTAATTTTGAGGCACCGTATATTCAGCCACGTGGTTTGTGTTCTAGTATTAAGACGCCAGTAACCTTTAAGTTACTTCCTGTTTTTCTGGGGTGCACGGGGTGCTGTTAATTTTATTGGCCTTTAAAATGGAGCTTTTGCCTGGACAGCAAAAATGGGCCCAATATGTGGAGAGATTGTACACTGAGAAACTTCAAATGGTGATTCTACTGAATACATCATTGAGTAACGGGAGATCAAGACCAAAAAGTTATAAAGGGAAGGATATGAAGGAAGTGGCTGTAGGCCAGTAGGGTATTATTTCAACGGCTGCCTGACATAACTAAGGTAAACTACAAAGTCTACAACTGAAGATTTGAAATTGTGGCCCAAGGAGACCTGAAATATCTGAGAAAAAAATAAAACCCTCTTAGAATGCTATAACATACAGCAAAAACACACACCAGTAGCAGCTTTATCATTTTGGGCATAGTAACTTACCATGTGTCTAAAAATCTGACAGGCTGTGATGCTCTGAAGCATACGGTGCATCCCGAAGATCTGCTGGGACACAATTAGTGGCTAAATATTTGATTTCTGTAAATAAATCATATCCACTCCATTTACTGTCAGGATATGGTATCTGGAAAAAGGATAGAAACATGGGAATCGGGGAAGGAACGTGAAATGTGAAAGAAAAGCACGGAAAGTACACAAAGTGACTCTTGTATCTCAAATAAATTCTTGCGTACTGAATTTCCACCTGCCACATTGGTGGAAAGCAGGGGCACATCACTGTCCTGAGGTAAAGAATGAATGCTGCTTAGCCAATTTTCATTAAATACACGCATGCTTAAAAATTTTGTAAAGAAGTCTTATACTATCATGAAAATCCAAAGAATGGTTTAGTCATAGGTCACAAATAAAAGTGTTGTCCACATCATTCTTTTTTAACTTCATAAAGAACGCCTAATGTCACACTTTTATAGTTACAGGGAATGTCTCGCAGTGGTGCAAACAGCTCAGGGAAGGCCCTTAATGACACCAACTTCTCTATGTCTTAACAATGTCAAAGAATTCGCACGACCGACAAGAAGCGATGGAAGCCAGTAGAAGCTACCGGGGCCCGACGGTCCGGAACAGGTCCCGGGGCCCAATTATGTTGCATGTGTTTTTGTCTTTCTTGGTGCGGTCGTGTCATTACTCATCAACTGAACCAATTAACCCTTTCAGACCAAGCCATGTCACTCTGCAACAGCGAGTCACACTTTCCGATTTAGTGATTTATTGTCAAGAATTTAGCCGGCATACCCATGTTTCACCAAAATGAATGGCGGAACACCAGCACCTGTATATTCCGTCGATGGGCAACGCCTCACATCCACAAATCAAAAAAGGCAAACGGCCCCGAAGTGGATTCAGCTGGCTTCTCACCAACTTGAACGGCGGCAGCACATACCAAACTGGACGGCGGCACATAGAACACCTTCCCATTTTTGGGCCCGGGGCAATCGACCCAAACTCAAAATGGGCAAATAACGTCGGCACATACCAACACCTTCCCATTTTTGGGCCAGGGGCAATCGACCCAAACTAGAAAATGGGCAAATGGCCCTTGGATTGGATTCAGCCTTCCCATTTTGGGCCCAAACTCAAAAATGGGCAAATGACCCTTGGATTGGATTCAGCCGGCTTTTTTGGGGCCCACGGCAGCCATTTTTTATTTTTTGGGCCCGGGGGAATTGCCCATCGACGGGCTATACGCGTGCATTTACTACTATCATGGCAGCAATTAGCTTCATGCAAAACACTTTCGGTATTTAATTTTAAAATTCACTATAAAATTACCGCACTTCACTACACTATTACACCTTCACTGTGTCGTGGTGTGAATGTGCTTTTCCGTGTCGTTGTGGTGATTTCGTGCACTTCGAAGTTTCTTCCGTTTGTGCCGTCGATATGCGTCTCAGCGTCAGGGTGTGGCCATGCTGATGCGTCGCTTCCCATTGTGTGCTTCGGATCCCGACTGTTCTTGCACTCATGCAAGAGATGGCACAACGAAATTGCAGAAATTACCACGATATGGGTGCCTGCGTCGGTGGAGATGAAGATGTGTCTACTCAATCCAGACAGACAAAGTTGAAAATCTTATCTGCTCACCCTCAAGTGTACAAGCGCTACGCTCCAGTTTAGGATTGATTTGGATTGCCTGGGTAGAAGGAATCATTTCATTAGACTAGCAGTTGCATCTTGCTATCAGCTTCCGTGGATAGAACTGGGAAAGGTAGTAGGAAACAAAACAAACTGACATTCTAGCTAAGGAAATCAGCGCATATAGTAACCAATTTACTTTTCTCTGGCGCTTTAGGTTAGCTGCGTGTAGTTGCAGTAGGGTCTTTACATCTCCGACGTAGTGATGAATGGTCACCCGCATCGTCATCTGGACCATCGCCGTGGTACTGATGGGTGCAGCCTCCCTGAGGGTTCCCAACTCGTGGTCTGCCATCACTGCCGGTCCTTCCGTCAAATTCTGCTTCGTAGAAGAGATGGCGTAGGCAGTTTCTCCAGTCCGCTACGGATGGACTTGCTCCGCGGTGGTGATGTAGCACGAACTGGCATTGCTTAACACACCTCCTCCTTGCAGAACAAGTGTAACGTTGTCCAACTACCCTGTTGGTAACACCTGAAGTGAACAGTTTGCTGTTGGGGCCATTAGTAAACTCTTACTGCTCCATGCTGTTCTATCCGTGGTTGAACCGGAAGTTTCAACAACTCCCTTCGGCAAAGTTCATGTACTAATGATAGCTGCAAATATAGACTCAGTTCTCACGACATTACTTCTGCACTATACACCGCTCTAATAACTGGGCAGATCACAATATCTTGCCCCTTACAACGAGTCAACTCCCTTTCTGTCATAAATAGGTAATTTTGGTGAAGTGAATTAATAACCAAATACTAGTAGTCCAAAACAAATTCAACGTACTGTTCATCAAAAATCCGCGAAGGGAAAACAACCCTTTTGTACAACACAGTTCTAAGTACAGTGTTACATTGGCACTATTACCTAAATTTATCTACGTGCATCAATTTCCTCGATCGGATAGCACAAATACAATTATTATGTTTTACTCCAGCAAACACTTTAAAGTTTTCCGGTAGTAACAAAGTTACATTATCCACATATTTCCCAATGTACTTGAGTTAATCAACTAAAGAGGGATTTACTTTGCACACAATAATGCCTGCAACTATGACCATTAACACTGGCTTCTAATTTCTATCTAGTGAACTTGAAGTCCCCTTGTTTTGGAATGTGTGCAGTGGCTATGTCTTGAACCATGCTTTCCATTGCCTCGGAGAAGAGTTTCTCTTCAGACTCTCCCTGATTACCACTTGCACAACTTCGTTACTTTTGCCCTCGGCTGAAAAAAAAATTTGTTTACCCTAGTTGTAGTTCGATTATACTAACATTAGATGTAGTACGCTTATACTAACTCTAGTTGTAGTATGCTGTCACTAACCCATAGCGTTTGTATATAAAACTTGCATATTTGTCTACATCCGTCTCTGTCAACGACACATCGCAGCACGTGGCGTTGACAACGATCAGCTGTTCGGTGCCGGCCATTTTGTATCGTAGGCTGGTCATCTGCCTACTCCTGCTCCAGCGCCAGTGAGTGGGAGTGGCTAATTAGATTACTGCTAGCTGCAGTTGCGAACACATCTCGAGCTTACGGAACGTTGTACATACGTTACGATTACCGTGTAACTAATCACTATTGTCGTGTGCATACGCACTTAGTTGTAATTCCGCTTAACCCTTCGCTTATTCTCCCTCTTCCCTATCCTCGCTTACGGCCTGCATTCTGGCACGTAGCCTGGTGTGTGGTGACTCCGTTCGATGTGTCCTAAGTTCGCGTCTCGAGCGAGGTGTATCATGCGGAACATAGATGGGGTCGGCGCGTGCTCATCCAGAGGTGTACAAACGTTGATGACCCTCAGCAGGGGTGTCCATGCCTCGTGGTGATGCCAGGTGGTCTTGGCATGCCAGGGTCTGGCGGTTCATCTTCCACCTGGGGTAGTCCAGTCACGATCCCATGTCGCGTAACTATGACTCCTTCCTCTTCCTGCGTTTCCTCCTCGTCCTGCGCGTACTCTTTCACTTTCCTTGGCCTCTTGTTGAGCTTCGTGCGTTGCCTAGGCCTCCACATATCCTAGTTATAAGCCTTCTTTAGCCTATTTACATGCACCACAGATTCCTTACCGAGCTGATTAACTATTCGGTAATTCAGGTCAGAGAGTTTAGTTACTACTCTGTATGGACCTATCCAGGGTTTTCTAAATTTTTGACACTGCCCTGGTCTCTTGGCAGGACTGAATATTTACACAGTGTCACCTACTTCAAATTTCCTTAATTTCGCCTTACGGTCGTAGTACCGTTTGTTAACCTGGTGCGAAGTCTGGTTATTTTTCTGAACTAACTTGTAAGCCCTCTGTAGACTAGATTTCAAATTTTCCAGCCTGGCTTCCTGATCTGTGCCTCTCAGCTCTGGACTTATTTTTGCTGTAACGTTGGCAGAATCATCTCACGTCCATGCCGTAGACAATACGGACTATACCCACTGATACCGTGAGGTCTCGCTCTATATGCCATTAGATAAAATGGAACAAGGGCGTCACAATTATTACCTGATGAATTCACATAGTGGCTTAAACCTTGATTCATCGATTTGTGAAACCGCTCGATCCTCCCGTTGCTGCTGCGGTGATAACTAGAAGCCTGTAGTTTTGAAATACCCAAAATTCTACACGTTTCTTTAAAGAACACAGATGTGAACGACCTGCCTTGGTCTGTTACCAGATCTATTCCCGTCCCATGCCTTGCAATTAGCTGCGTCGCATACGCTCTGGCCCACGTCTCTACTGACATATCGGGTATGGGTACTGCTTCCACGTACTTTGTCAGATGACATATGAAAGTGAGAAGAAACTTGATCTTCCTTGGGGTTAATGGATATGGACCACAAATATCCATCGACGTTATTTCGAAAGGGTACGTGGGTTCCTTAACCTCTTCTAAAGGTGCTTTAAATTCTTTCCTCTGTCTCCTTCTGTGACATTCGTCACATTCCTGAACATATTTATCAATATTCCTCATTCCTGGCCACCAGCACGTAAATTGACTATCTCACACATCCGCTTTCTGGCGGGGTGAGCTGCATAGATTGGGTTATGGTTTGTAGAAATCATGCCCCGTACTAAGCTCTTGGGAATCACTAACTCATGTTCCCCAGCTCTGTGCCTTCTGTAAATAGCTCCGTCCTCGTCATAAAAATATTCGGACCTACTATTTAATTTCCCCGGCCTCAAAGATTTGCAAAATTATCAGTCTTCTGTCTCTTCACAACGCTTTCTTTGGTGTGGGTTCCGCCCGCTGTTACCGCCTGCACGTGGCGCCTTAAAGCATCAACATGCTGTATCTTAGTGCATCGCCTGTGCTGTACCGTAAAATCAAACTCGGCTAATCATAAACTCCAACGCATTATCCCGGCGTTATTGTCAGAAAACTGATGTAAAACCCTCAGTGCTGAGTGATCCGTTCTGACAACAAACTTTCTTCCGTACAAATAACACCTCAAGTGTTTCGCTGCCCAGATCAGAGCTAGCATTTCGGCCTCGGAAGCCGAATAATGCTGCTCTACTTTGTTCATCGGGCGGCTCGCATACGCAATATGCCATTCTATGCCGTCATGCACTTGGAATAGAATTGCTGCTACCGAGATTTTCGAAGCATCAGTAGTTAAGATGAGCTGCTTATCAAAATTTGGATAAGCTAACATGTGTACTGAGCGCAGTTCCTCCTTTAAATTTTCGAAAGCTTTCTGGTGACATTCCTCCCAGCAAAACTTTGCGTCCCTCGTAATTAACTCAGTCAGCGGCTTGGCAATTCCCGCGAACTTCGAAAGGACAAAGGGTTTGGTATAGCAGCCGGAAATGACGTCACAGTCACGTCATGTAAACACACTCCCAGCCCAGATCAATAACCTTAACTAGGCTGAAAACAAACATGGATGCGACGCGCATTTAACCTCAACAAAACATCTTATAATGACATAATTAAGACCCCACCCACACAAATTGACCAAATTATCGATTGACCTAATTAATGGCGTATATGTAAACAAATCTAACCTTCTACCGTACAAAAACATGACTTTGTAAACAAACCAACGTGACCGGGTTAATAGCTTTTCCTAGAATGTAAACAAATGTGGCGGCTATGCGCACTGAACCTAAACCTAAACTAGTTATAACATCACAAGTAAACAAACACACGTGACCGGGTTAATGGCCTTCACCGGAATATAAACAAATATGGCGGCTATGCGCACTGAACCTAAACTGGTTATAATAACACCACAAGCAACAAATATGGCGACGACGTGCGCCGAGCGTATACTCCCACCCACATACGTAAACAAACCTAACACTGTACTCCATATCGACATTTTTAATTTATACAAGATGGCGGATACAGCGGTACTTTTGAATTTATACAAGATGGCTTTATAATTGGATTTTAAAATGTGGCATATACCGAGGGAATTTTTAAATATGGCTACGCGGTATTTTTTAATTTAAACAAAACGACGGTATTTTTTAATTCAAAATATGGCGGACACCGCGGAAGTTTAAATTAACAATATGGCGGTTGATGCGGAAGTTTCAATTTTAAAATCACAAGATGGCAGAATTTTTGCCAAAATATCTTGCCTCCTCCTCCTCAGGCAAGATATTCCACAATATTCCAAGTCTGCAAACAAAAAAACTCATGAAATATAATAAGGCCTTTCAGTGGCTGCAGCAATACTGTTTAGTTGGGCATGGGTGCTGGGGTAACTGATTTCACGCCATGATTCAGCATGTACATTTTTCCTGCGCCCTCATACTGCAGGACGTGGAAATAAGGCGTGAATTTGAGGTTATCCATGCACTGACATTAGCACTGATGTCTTCTGGGATCTGACACATGTAATCTAGCAGAAGTACATCAACATTTGAGACAAACCTGCTGCCTCCATCATTAGACTGTATGAGAGCCTCATGATGACATCAGCAGCTTTGTCTGAAACCCCGTTACTCTTCTACAAGATTACACTCTGTCAGATCCTATAAAGAAGGTAGCGTCAATTTTAAATCAGATATTTAAATCCAAATTACCCTGCTACATTCTGCAACCAATCATATCCTTGGGCATTACATAACGTTACTGAGAATAAATGTTCCACTTTAACCTCAATACAAATTTTCAGTTGTAAAAACCTACGTCTTGATTCCTCAGTGTTTCATTTAGTTAGTATCAGTTTATAATCCAGCAACAAAATGATGGATCATTGTGGTCTATCAGTTAGCACTCCTCCTCCTTCACATTCAGTAGGGTGTGGCTTCAAACCCTGACACCTGCTCGCCTGACTGAGAATCTTCATGTTGGTGTGCAGTCTTGCCAAGAAGATTTCAGAACACAACAGCATAACAGGCCACAACCATGACCTTTCACATCCATTTTGTCATTCCGTGATCATCCCCCCATTCGACTGTATATATACGCATATATAGTCTGTGTTACTGATACCTTCGTTAATTGAATAAACAAGTAAATAAACAAACAAACAAGATAGTAATTAAGACATGTTTACAAGGGAACAACATTATAATTGAATGACACTAGATGCACTGGATAAGTTACAGGCATGATGGAACCAAGAGTTCCTGAAGTAATTGTTCCGGATATGCTTTAAACGGTCTAAGTGGAAGAACAAAGGCAGAAATGCACTTGCAATTTTCATCTGACGTGGATAACTTTTGCTGCTTAGTAATTACTGACTTTGTGTTAACTGAAATCGTATACTGTGGATCTTACCATAACAAA
Organism: Coptotermes formosanus; assembly: GCA_013340265.1. NCBI lineage: Eukaryota > Metazoa > Arthropoda > Insecta > Blattodea > Rhinotermitidae > Coptotermes > Coptotermes formosanus. The sequence goes on from BLKM01000855.1 coordinate 66,610, forward strand.
TAAATTAATACAAGAATCGTTTTTAATGGATTTTGAGGCCACGTATACCAGCGTTTTGGAGAAATACACTAATGCTGTCTTCAGGGTTGAACTTAGAAATACAAATTGTAAATTCATGTACTAGTCTACACGATGTTACAAAACAGGAGATCACAACACAAACAAACACTTCAGTGTAAATCTAAAATTTCATTGCCTTCTTACCTTTTACTGATATCCATTTTGTTGTCTTTGGGGTTTTGTGAAGCCACTACATGGCACCGCTCCCTGCAGAATGCCATAAATGCGTTTGGTGGCCGCAGCACTTTTTCTACAGTTTTTGTCTGTAAATATAATACAATAAAGTTAAATATGTATTTGTACATGACATGAAGCCATAAAATCATGCGAATGAACCACATCCTGAGCCAGTATAACCATATCCCCAGGTTCACATCCTGTTTCTTCCAAATCACATTTAATAATATTCTGCCATCTTTGCCCAGGTCCCAAATCTCTTCAGATTTTACAGTTACTACTTTGTATTCATGTACCATTCACCCCCCCCCCCACTTACCTTATGGACCACCGCTCTCAGTATTCTCAAGTTAACCTAAAAATAATGTTCGGACTAAACCACACACTGTTCAAAATTAATATCCCATATCCGTTCTTAAACACAAAGGCTTACTACTCTGCACCTCGTTAAATAGAACAGGTTAACAAAACACTCAAAGAAAAAGCAGTACCAGTCTTTAAGTTTTATATAATATTTGCTGAGAAAAACGTTGCCAGTATTTTGGTACTGTACAAGTATATTGACATCATCATATTAATTTTAAATGAGTTTCAGCTCAAAAACTTGGAAACTGGTATGCTTGAGATTTCAGTAGCTATTCTAACCAGTATTTCAACGTTTAATGTTATCATCATTTTACTGCTTTAAAAGAAATCGGAAAATTGTAACATGCTTTAAAATTTAAAAAAATGTTTACTAAAATATTTGTGATTGGCGGTAATTTAGCTGGTTCTTTAACCTAAAGACATATTAGCTTTGCAGTTCTGTGTGCAGTCGATATTAATAGTAAGGTAATCTGAAATGTTATATTGTGTGGTTCAGTAGACAGGCATGTAATGATGTTACGAGAAAATCTGCTGTCTCCATATTCTGCCCTGAATATGGTTTCACCTACATGGCGTCATATCCCAGACAACCATAATTCTGATTATCCTGCCTAAAGACTGCAAGTTACACATATGAATCTCCCCTACTTTTCCAGTTTCACAGTGTTGTAACTTCCTCTCTCTGAAGTCAAGATATCTGCACAACAACTTTTTATGGAAGATGTGCTAGAGAACTTAGAGCAAGACTTAGAACTTAGAGCAATGTACTTGTACTTGTGCAGCCTAGTGTTACTACAATTAAACAAATCATTTTCTTCTTCTTCTTGTAAAAGGCTACAAACAAATGTGGCACAGGACCTTCTCTTTCCATCGCAAGGCCTCTCTCAACTCACGACACCACAGAAACAGAAAGAACGGAGGCATACATCCATCCCACAAATGAGGATTTGAACCCACAATTCCAATATACTAGCATTAGAAGACTACAGGCTTTAGACTGCACAAACATTTTACACAAATTAATTACTGACAGAGAAGTCGGAATTTAGCCACAGATCGTAATTTTACCGTAGTCGAGTCTGTAGCCATAAAGGCTGCTATAAAGTTCAAAAGCACTAAAATGTTTAACGGTGGGTTTAACGGTGGACTAAGTTTCTAAAAATGTTCGCAATAATGCCATACTGCACACAGAATGATATGGGGTATAACACAATAATCTCTTTCACAACTTCCATCATTATCGTGACTTACATAATCATTCAGTGGTAACTTCTTGGTCCCCTTGTTGGCTTTGACAGATAATGCAGATCGTCCCCAATTGCATCCTCTGCATTCGGTCGTTTTTTGAGCTTATGGTTTAAATAAAGTCCTTTTAACCTTGATAAATAAAGAAATATCCTCTTCCCATACCCAACGTTTAAAAAACGACCCACTAGACATGACGCCACTAGCAGCTATTTGGCATACTAGATTACAGATTAATAAAAGTTATTAGATTGTCTGTGCTAGTAGGTATTATCTGTGCCTTCTGCGTCGGTCATTGCTCCGGCGCGTGTTACGACATAATACCTATACTAGATTATCTGTGCTAGTGACCACGTTGTTCGTCCACGTCTTCAGTGATATGTTCTGCGTTGATAGGGAAGGGGCTGTGTTACGTATGGAGCACTTAGCAACATTCACAGCTGCGTCCGAGACGGACGTAGGTTAGATCTATTGAGTCAGTCCTGTTGTGTTTGTGCGTGTGCGCAACTGGCATGGCTTCGCGGCTCCGTGGCGTTTCATGGCAAACTTCGGCTACGTTTTCAGTGATAGGGAAAGGCCTGTGTTGTGTATGGAAGACTTCACATTGTTCACTGCTGCATTCGAGACGGACTTACGTTCGATCTGTCGAGTCAGTCCTTGTGACAATGCTGTGATCTTTGGGTGTGTGCTCTTGCGCGTGTCTATGCTGAGCGACTTGCTTCTTATACGACCACGCAACTACACTCCTACATGTTTCGGACCTTCCTGTCCCATCATTAGGGAACACATCGATCCTTGACTTCAGGCTTCCGCCGCGATGCTGATGAGGCGCTCTTCTGGGGTATAACGCAGCGTCGGGTTGTAATCCTCGACGGTGCGTTATACACCAGAAGACCGCAGATCTCAACATCAATCGTTGTTGCATGAAACACTTATTTAACCATATGTTGGTGTCTTGTATATGCAAAACTGATGGAAATTCTCCAGCAAGGTCCGAAACATGCAGGAATGTAGTGTTTTAAATATATTATTGTGCATCTATTACACCTGCGTGCATTTGTCGGTTAATAGTAAAAGAAGAAAATTTCTAAGTATGCTTCGGCAAGACAATTCAGGCAAAAGGAAGCAGCATAAGTCATTGTTATAAATATGGCTGTTGGTACTGCCATCTATTAAGTGGCGTACACACTTGTAACGTTACCGCGTGACGTAATACCGTAACGTGACAGTGTGGAGGCGACTCGTGACAATGTAACGTATGAAAAGTTGGTTACGGTGATGTTACGGGCTTGTTCGGTGCGATGTCGGTATTTGCCTGTCGCATGAAAGGGATGTTACAGTTACGGCTTGAGCAAGTGTGGACGTGCTCCGTGTTACGTACGCTGTGTTTTCAGAATGGAGTGGACTCAGGAAAGAGTCATAGAATTTGTACACGCCTGTAAGAAGAAGCAGATAATACGGGACCCAAAGCATCCATTGCACTACAATAAAATAAAAAAAGCAGGACGCATGGGAGGAACTGGCGAAAGGAATCAACAGACCCGTCTACGAATGTAAGAAGAAAATGGAGTATTTATTTTTAGCACTCAGACGGGAGAAAATGAAAATAAAGAAAAGCGGTGGAACAGGAAAAGGTGAGTACTGCAAACTGAAATATTAATGTACTTTCGCAGTGTTTATATTTTATCATCCGAGATCAAAATTTTAATTCTATATCTTTTTATAGATAATAGTTACAATTGAGTGAAAAAGGTAAATGAAACAGTCTTAGCACATTATTTTATGAAAAAAGGTTAAAGTGTTTACACACTTTTATAATTATTTATTCCTGTTTGATATGTATTCTTGATATAATGACATGTCCACACGAAATGTGTTTACTGACTCTTAAGTTTATTCGGTGACTGGCGACTCATTTCTGGACATGTTGGAAAAGTGGTTGTTACCCCAACTGAACACCAATTATGACGATTACATTCTACAACTGGACGGTGCCCCCCCCCCCCCCATTTTCACAGGAATGTACGAGTGCGTCTCAATCGTGTTCTTCAACAGCGCTGGATCGGACGTGCTGCAACAGGACACAACCACCTTCTCCCTTGGCCACCCCGTTCGCCGGATCTAACACCATGCGATTTCTTTCTTTGGGGGTTCGTTAAAGACAGCGTTTACGTACCACCATTGCCTATGTCCCTCAAGGAACTTCGTGATCGGATAACGCATGCACTGCAGACCATTACAGCGGACATGCTACACCGAGTCTGGGATGAATTTGATTACCGTGTGGATGTGTGTCGTGTGACCCAGGGTGCACACA